>JAMWET010006176.1:0-24284 GCA_024036415.1 Prochilodus magdalenae
GCTTCCCTTCAGGACCCTCACCAACATCTACCACCATCTAGCCTGGAAGCCGATTTCCATTCAGAACCCCTGGTTAATAACGTCTCATATGAGGGGAAGGAAAGAGTTCCTCACCACAGTGTGTTGGGTTTGAGGAACGTCAGGAAAGAGGAGAGAGTTGAGAAAGGTTAAAGACTGACATCTACTGGCCGACTGCCTCAATCACAGCTCTCAGTGCTGAGGCACTTCCTTACACGGTGTTAGGTAGGTTTCAGCCACAGGGGCTCATTATTCGTCCGCTGGGCTTACATTAATCATTGTGCATTCATGGTGTAAGAGCAGGATGTGACTCAGTGGGTGGTCTCTCTGCTGTGGCAGATTGTATCAAAGGGGAACGGAGAGCGGACCACTCCCATCATGCCATCCATGTTTGGGGGTGGAGCTCCAGGAGGCCATGAAACTTGAGCCGCTGGAGCAGAGAGGTGAAGAAGATGAAGAGCTCCGTCTTGGCTAGAGACTCTCCCAGACACACCCTCGGACCTGCAGGACAGACACACCGTTTACAGCTTGTCTGGACGTTTGGTCAGGCATGTGTCCCACCTGGACCCTATATGACATCACTGTGGGATGTTAGCTCTGTGGTAGACGATGCAGACTCACCCAGAGAGAACGGCAGGAAGACGTCGTTTTTTTTGCAGAACTGTCCCTTCTCGTCCAGGAAGTTCTCCGGGTTGAACGTGTCCGGGTGCTTCCAGTGGTCCTTGTCAGTCATGATGGCCGTTAAGTTGGAAAGGATCTGTGTTCCCTGCCATGGGAAAAGATAAGAATAACAAATAGCACCTATAAGTCATGTGATCCTTTATACTTATCTACTCATATTCCATCCATCCATACTTCCACCATCCATCCATACTTTGACTATCCATCCATACTTCCACTCATTCACATTTACATTTGTCCATACATCCACCATTGACATTCCAATTCATCCATATTCCCATTCGTTCATTCTTCCACCTATTGATATTCCCATTCTTTTCTTTTTTAACCAGTTTGGAACCAACTGTCATTTAAATGTTCAGCCCTCCATCTAATCATGCTTCCTTCCTCACGTCAAATCATATTACCATTTATCCATACTTCAACCATTCAGCATTTCATCTACTCAACCAGTCATTCGTCTATCCCTCCATCTTTACCGTGGGCAGGTGGTATCCGTGCAGCGTTGCCGGTTGCGTGGTTGAGTGCACCACACCAAGGGGAACAATGTTAGCACAGCGCTGGATCTCATGGATGGTGGCGAAAGTGTACGGGAGCCTTGCACGGTCATCCATGCAAGGAGAACAATCAAAACCGAGACCCCGAACGATCTCCTCGTGACAGCGCTCTGGTAGAACCAGACACACAGGAACAGACTGGTTAAAGAAAATGAAACAGATTTAAAGACCAGAACAGTACACAAGACCGGTTCCTCTACCTTGTACGTCCGGGTGGTCCATCATAAAGATGAGGCTCCATCTGAGGGTGGTCGCTGTAGTGTCTGTCCCAGCTATGAAGATGTCCGCAGTGGACATGATCATGTTGTCCTCATGGAAGGTGGAGTCTTCCTTTGACTCTTGCTGCCCAGAACCAAAAGAGATGCACTGTTGTTAAATGGTGTTCTACAATGTTCTGCAGTGTTCTACCATGTTCCACAGTGTTCTTTACAGTGTTCTACAGTGTTTTACGGTGTTACCGTGTTTTTCTCACCAGTTGCTAAATGATGGGGAAACATTTAGACTACTAGCAGTGATCCCACCACAGTTTGGTAGATGTTCCTGAGTGTTTGTTTGGGGACCATATTGGATCAGATACATTAACACTAGGTAAGTATGTTGGATCTGCATTGGAACTAAGCTCTGCTAGACAGCTTGCTGTCTCCAGGCTCACTGCTGCTGGGTCATTCTCACCTTGGTCATCTCCAACAGGTAGGCATCAATGAAGTCCCGGAGGTTTTCCGGGTCCAGAGTCTCCTTGTGTTCCTCCATAACCTCCCGAATGAACCCGAATAAACAGTTGGCATTATGCCAGACCTTCTGCTGAGGCCCTGGAAAGTGCTTGATGAAGGGGACCAGGTTGAAGATCTGAAAGAAGCAGAAGAACATCTAAGTGTAATTGAAAGTTGAGGTTCATCAAATGCTCTAGCTCGTGCTCCAATCACGAAGTTCCTAGTTGAGTTCTCTGCTGGCTCTTTGGGCACAATACTCGTCTGCGTTAAATTCAATTGTACCTGGATATTTCCAGCATGTTCCCAGTGTGGGGTAGAATCTACATCCTCTACGTGCTCTAGACACAAGGACATGGCTCGACTCATATCAGCAATGACCATCAGATAAGCTCCTGCTGGTGGTTACCTGTCCTACAGGTGATCCGGCAAGCCGAATGTTCTCATTTATGATCTCCAGCAGTTTAGCAAAGCGCTTGTTGTCATACTCGAAGCGGTCCCCAAAGATAATGGAGCAGATGATGTTAGAAACTGCGTTCATGATGGGGTGGATGGGGTAAAAAGCCTTGCCTTCAAAATATTAAAGAGAGGAAACAGATCAGAATAAGAAGAAGGGCAGAGACTTGTGAGGTATGATTAACCGAAAGAGAAGGTATTAGGTATTTGGGCCACAGCCTGTGTCTGTGGGAATTCATACCCATTCAGTCAAAAGAGCATTTGTGATGTTGACCGAGAAGGCCTGGCTCAAAACATCCCAGTTCATCACAAGAGTGTTCAGTGGGGTTAAGGTCAGGTCAGGCTACTGGAGTCCCTGAACACCAATTTCACGAAACCATGTCTTTATGGACCTTACTCAGACCTTACTTAGGGACACTTGTCGCAAATACTTGTGTCCACCATACTTGTGTACGATGAGTAAACCCACCTTCCTGCTTGAGCATCTTCTTGACCAGGTAATGGGCCTCCTCGGCAACGCGCTCCTCCACAGATTTCTTCCCCAGACCAAAGTCCCTTAGCGTGTGCAGGGCAAAGCGACGCTGCTGTCTCCAAGAATGACCGTACGGGGCCATCACAATACCTGAGAGAGGCAAACAGAGGTGGAGAAAGAGAGAGGGATGAAGAGACAGCAGGTGGAGTGATTGTTGGGTGTCTACAGATGCCGGTTGATGGAATGGCAAAAGCACTAGTAAGAGTACTGCAGTGTTACTGACCATACCCGTTGGTGATCCAGTGGATTAATGGAACGTAGGGCCTCCCAGAAAACACGGCTCCGTTCTGAACGAAAGCTTCCTTCACAATCTGGAGGTTATTCAGCACGACCATCGGCTCCCTGCCTACGTATATGGAGGACATCTCACCATACGTCTCCATCTGTAGGGGGCGCAATAGGTTTACTGGACCTGCAGCTTTCGGGTACAGAAGAGTAGGTGTTTCTGAGTCGGGGGTCTGATAGATCCCACCCTGAAGATCAGCCCAGTATCAAGGCGGTTTATTAACCAGCTTACAACACAGATCTTATTAATACCACTAGAGACTCAAACACTAGCACACAAGCATCAACGCTTACACACCCTACTGAGCTTATCATTTCTGGGGGCTTAGACTTTAGCACAGTACTCTACGTTCTGCTCAACAGATTGCACCAGATAAGGGGTCTCAGATGGATACTGGTGGTCCTCTTACTGTTATTAGGTAACGGGTGATGACTTTCTCTTACTCAGTAATCAGCCCTTTACAGGGCCCTTAACAGATCTAAGAACCAACAGGCTCAAGCTATGTTCTCAGCTCCCTCTGCACTAGCAGACAATTGCAGGAGGTTACATAACCCACAGAGAGGAATCTGGCAGCATTACAGCAGAACACGTGACAAGAGGATTGCAAACTCCACCACATGTGCAAACATGTCTAGGTAAAGTCCAGCACAGACACCACTATGGAGTTCTAGATAGTCTGTGGAAGCAAATTCCTGACATGCGGAGCAGGATAAGTAGTTTCCTCGTTCTCTGTTTCAGGCAGCGGTATTTCTGTCTGAGTATCTCAAAATTATTATTGTTTTCAAAATATCAAGTATCATTCCCATATACACCTTACAGTTTATTAAGGGAAAAGAGTCACATGTGATACTGACCGATCTGACCAGCGCCATCGGATTCTTCATGAGCAGGTGCACATTGCCAACAAAGGGCAGCGGTGTGGGTCCGGGAGGGTAGCGGCTCCTGGAGGAGTTCAGCCTGAAGATCTCCAGCAGGAGCAGCGTAAGCAGAGCACCCAGCAGGGCCAGACCCACAGACGTCCAGTCCAGATACCTCAGCACAGACTCCATACTGAGAGAGGTGGAGGAGAGCTCAGAGCGGACGGCTTTATACAGTAACACCAGGAGGTGGGAGGAGAGAGGGAGGACAACACATTGGTCTTTCAGCACATGGTGGCGTCATAATGGGCGTCTCCAGGAATCAGGTTCCCACCTACTGGAGGTTCAAAGGTCATAATGGCTTCTATAGAGGACAGTAAACAGCAGCAGGTGAGGAAGAGCTCATATACACCATGTACACCTGTAAACATGTGTGTATATATATATATATATACACTGCTCAAAAAATAAAGAGAACACTTTTTAATCAGAGTATAGCATCAACTTCAGGGATATTGATCTGGTCAGTTAAGTAGTAGGGAGGGCCCTTAATCAGTTTCAGCTGCTTTGGTGCTAATGAAATTAACAAAAGGTGCAGTAGAGGAGCAACAATGAGACACCCCCCAAAACAGGAATGGTTTAAAAGCACAAAGTCATTGACATTTTTGTCCCCCCTCGTATTTTCCCGCTGATTTCTCACTAGTTTTGCAGTTGACTTGGGTCAGCGTCACTACTAGTACCATGGTGTGGTACCTGGACCCTACAGAGGTTGCACAGGTAGTCCAACTACTGAAGGATGGCACATCAATATGTACCATTGCCACAAGGTTTGCTGTGTCTCCCAGCACAGTCTTAAGAGTACGGTGGAGATTCCAGGAGACAGGCAGTTACTCTAGGAGAGCTGGACAAGGCTGTAGAAGGTCCTTAACCCGTCAGCAGGACCAGTATCTGCTCCTTTGTGCAAGGAGGAACAAGATGAGCACTGCCAGAGCCCTACTGCTGTGAATGTGTCTGACCAAACAATCAGAAACAGGCCTCATGAGGGTGGCCTGAGGGCCCGACGTCCTGTAGTGGGCCCTGTGCTCACTGGCCAGCACCGTAGAGCTCGATTGGCATTTGCCACAGAACACCAGAATTGGCAGATCCGCCACAGGCGCCTTGTGCTTTTCACAGATGAGAGCAGGTTTTACCTGAGCACATGTGACAGATGTGACAGGCTCTGGAGACGCCGTGGAGAATGTTATGCCGCCTGCAACATCATTCAGCATGACTGGTTTGGTGGTGGGTCAGTGATGGTCTGGGGAGGCATATCCCTGGAAGGACACACAGACCTCTACAGGCTAGACAACGGCACCCTGACTGCTATTAGGTTATAGGATGAAATCCTTGGACCCCTTGTCAGACCCTACGCTGGTGCAGTGGGTCCTGGGTTCCTCCTGGTGCACAACAATGCCCGGCCTCATGTGGCGAGAGTATGCAGGCAGTTCTTGGAGAATGAAGGAGTTGATACCATTGACTGGCCCACCGTGTGATCCCCTGGTCCAGATCTGGGAGGAGATCCCCCATGACACCATCCGTCGTCTCATTAGGAGCATGTGGAGGCCATACAAACTACTGAGCACCGTTTTGAGTTGCTGCAGTGAAGTTTGGGTTAAATGGACGAGCCTGCTGCATCATTTCTTCGCTTTGATTTTCAGGGTGTCTTTGAATTCAACCCTCTGTAGGGTGATCATTTTCATTTCCATCAAACGATGTGGCATCCTTTCCTTCCTAACACATTACCCAGTCTATATTCTGCAGATATTCTGCATGATTTTTGTCCCCATTGAGATCTGATGTGTTTTCAAAGTGTTCCCTTTATTTTTTTGAGCAGTGTATATATATATATATATATATATATATACACACACAGGTGTGGGTGTGGCTTCCTGAGCTGCTTCCTTGGTTTAGGCGGAGGAAGAATTTGTAATGAGAAAGTCTAATTGAACTCTTATGACTTCCAGTAATGCTTCCTATGCCGATATTATAAGACATTATATAGTATGAATAACACTACGTATGAATGACATAACAATATAATATCCGTTTAATAGAACAGAAATATGAATATGGTAATGCACTACAAGATACAAGGTTCTCACATGTTTTGTAATATATATATTGACACAGTCAAGTCGCATTATTATGACCACCAGCTAATATCCAGAGTACCCACCATGTGCAGCATGGACAGCAGATGGACGGGCTGGGAGTGACTCAGTAAGGTCCTGGTAGGTTGTCACAGGTATCTGGAGCCATGCCGACTGTAGTGCATCCCACAGCTGCTGGAGGAGGCATGGGGAAAGATCAATAGAGCACGACTATTGAGGTGGTCCCTCAGATGCTTAGTTCAATTCTGGGAAATTGGGGGCTAGGCTAATACTTGGAAGTCTTGGTCATGCCAGACACGTCTAGCCGGGTGACGTGTAGCATTGTCTAGCTGCAAGATTCCATCTGTGACGTAACTAATAGAATGTCTCCACTAACACCAGTAACAGCTGGGACTTGATTGGATATGGACTGGACAAGTTTCTGGATGCAGGCCACATCAATGTCCAGTCAGACACACTGGTATCAAGTTTTGGTCAGTTAGTGGATGCCTTCCCTGCTACAATTCTGAGTAGAATTCCCTGTAGACTGGGTTTTAGGGACTGCTGGTAGACCTGTATGACACTTCTATACATCCATATTTCCCAAATTCCATACAGCTATGCTTTAAACGTTCCCTGATGAACAGGAGATGTACCTGCACAGCACCCTTTTCTGACTGGGTAGTTTTCCTACTAACCAAGGTGTGCCCAAACTTTTGACAGGCACTGGTTATATAAGCTCTCCACACACACTCATCCACATGGCCTGAGCTCCCACCTCCTGGGACATACAGTAGAACAGGGAATCCACAGTAATGGCTGATCTTCATCTGAGACTTCCCGTCAGGACCTTCACCAGCATCTACCACCATCTAGCCTGGAAGCCGGTTTCCATTCAGAACCCCTCGTTAATAACGTCTCATATGAGGTGAAGGAAAGAGTTCCTCACCACAGTGTGTTGGGTTTGAGGAACTTCAGGAAAGAGAAAAGAGTTGAGAAAGGTTAAAGACTGACATCTACTGACCGACTGCCTCAATCACAGCTCTCAGTGCTGAGGCACTTCCTTACTTACACCCACTGATCCCACTCCAGTAGATCTAGCTACATTCAGCATCTCACTAACTCATATCACCTATGGATCAGTAAGCTCATCACGGAGGGATTCCACCTTTGTTCCGGGAAAGAGCCAATCACATTCCACATTTCATAAGAACAGGAAAATGCTTAGTGACAGAGCGGGGAGTTTTAGGGAATATCAGATCTGGGAAATAACAGTGAACTGTACACTGAACACAGTATTATATACTGATTATTATTATACAAGCTCTCTGGACAAAATATATTGTCCCCTTGTGTGTTTAAGGTGGTAGTGACTCCAGGCTCCTGCAGATGGCACTGTTAAAATGGCTCCAAAGCAGATAAAAGGAGTGACTGCATGTGGGCGTGGCCAAAGACCATAGCATTAAAGAAGTAGCTGAATCTGCAGGTGTATGGAAGCGTATGGTCATACGGGTCTACCAGCAGTGGATAAAATCCCAGTCTACAGGGAATTCTCCTCGGAACTGTGCCAGGGAAGGCATCCACCAAATCTCGACCAACTGACCAATTCTTTGATGGAGGAGTGTCTAAAAATTGATGTGGCTACATCCAGAAACTCATCCAGTCCCTGCCCAATCCAGTCCCAGTGTTATTGGAGCAGGTGGAGGTGCTACAGTGCTAGGTAGGTTTCAGTCACAGGGGCTCATTATTTGTCTGGTGGTCTTACATTAATCATTGTGCATTCATGGTGTAAGAGCAGGATGTGACTCATTGGGTGGTCTCTCTGCTGTGGCAGATTGTATCAAAGGGGAACGGAGAGCGGACCAGTCCCAAAACGCCATCCATGTTTGGGGGTGGAGCTCCAGGAGGCCATGAGAACTTGAGCCGCTGGAGCAGAGAGGTGAAGAAGATGAAGAGCTCCGTCTTGGCTAGAGACTCTCCCAGACACACCCTCGGACCTGCAGGACAGACACACCGTTTACAGCTTGTCTGGACGTTTGGTCAGGCATGTGTCCCACCTGGACCCTCTATGTCATCACTGTGGGATGTTAGCTCTGCGGTAGACGATGCAGACTCACCCAGAGAAAACGGCAGGAAGGCGTCGTTTTTGCAGAACTGTCCCTTCTCGTCCAGGAAGTTCTCCGGGTTGAACGTGTCCGGGTGCTTCCAGTGGTCCTTGTCAGTCATGATGGCCATTAAGTTGGAAAAGATCCATGTTCCCTGCCATGGGAAAAGATAGGAATAACAAATAGCCTGTGTAAGTCATGTGATCTTTTTTACTTATCTATTCATATTCCATCCATCCATACTTCCACCATTCGTCCATACCTCCACCATTCATCCATACTTCCACCTTTCATATTCCCATTCATCCATACTTCCATCATTCATATTTCCACTCATCCATACTTCCACCATTCATCCATACTTCCACTATTCATCCATACTTCCATCGATTCATATTCACAAGCATCCGTTCTACATCCAGTCATCATCCATTATTGTGTTTAGCCTTTCATCCATGGTTAGTGCCATCCAGTAAAATGTCCATATATTCATCCTTCCACTAATTTGGAACTAATTTTCATTTAACTGTTCAGGCGTCCATCTAGTCATACTGTCATCTAAAGGTTCATATTTCCATTCACCCTGAATCCACCAATTATATTTCCATCCATCCATACTTCCATTCCTTCATAAATCCATTCACAGACATCCTAGCCCGCCATCATTACCGCGGGCAGGTGGTATCCGTGCAGCGTTGTCGGTTGCGTGGTTGCGTGTGGCACACCAAGCGGAACAATGTTAGCACAGCGCTGGATCTCACTGATGGTGGCGAAAGTGTACGGGAGCCTTTCGCGGTCATCCATGCAAGGAGACCGATCAAAACCGAGAACCCGAACGATCTCCTCGTGACAGCGCTCTGGTAGAACCGGACACACAGAAACAGACTGGTTAAAGAAAATGAAACAGATTTAAAGACCCGAACAGAACACATGACCGGTTCCTCTACCTTGTACGTCCGGGTGGTCCATCATAAAGATCAGGCTCCATCTGAGGGTGGTCGCTGTAGTGTCTGTCCCAGCTAGGAAGATGTCCGCAGTGGACATGATCATGTTGTCCTCATGGAAGGTGGAGTCTTCCTTTGACTCTTGCTGCCCAGAACCAAAAGAGATGCTCTGTTGTTAAATGTTCTTTATTGTTCTACAGAGTTCTACAGCGTTCCACAGTGTTTTACAGTGTTCTACGGTGTTCTACGGTGTTCTACAGTGTTTTACAGTGGTGTACCATGATCTACCGGGTTCTACACACCATGTGCTAAATGATGGGGAAGCATTTAGACTACTAGCAGTGATCCCACCACAGTTTGGTAGATGTTCCTGAGTGTTTGTTTGGAGGCCATATTGGATTGGATACATTAACACTATGTAAGCATGTTGGACCCGGGTTGGAACTAAGCTCTGCTAGAGAGCTTGCTGTCTCCAGCCTCACTGCTGCTGGGTCATGCTCACCTTGGTCATCTCCACCAGGTAGGCATCAATGAAGTCCCGGATGTTTTCTGGGTCCAGAGTCCTCCTGTGTTCTTCCACAGCCTCACGAATGAACCCGAAGAAAGAGGTGGCATTTTTCCACATCTTCTGGTGAGGGCCTGGAAAGTGCTTTATGAAGGGAACCAGGTTGAAGAGCTGAAAGAAGTAGAGAAACATCTAAGTGCCACTGAAAGTTGAGGTTCATCAAATGCTCTAGCTCATACTCCAATCACGAAGCTCCTAGTTGAGTTCTCTGCTGGCTCTTTGGGCACTATACTCGTCTGGGTTAAATTAAATTGTACCTGGATATTTCCAGCGTGTTTCCAGTGTGGGGTAGAATCTACATCCTCTACATGCTCTAGATACAAGGACACGCCTCGACTCATATGATCATCAGACAATCTCCTGCTGGTGGTTACCTGTCCTACAGGTGATCCAGCGAGTCGAATGTTCTCATTTATAAACTCCAGCAGCTTAGCGAAGCGCTCGTTGTCATACTCGAAGCGGTCCCCAAAGATAATGGAGCAGATGATGTTGGAGACTGAATTCATGATGGGGTGGATGGGGTAAAAAGCCTTGCCTTCAGAAGAATAAAGAGAGGAAACAGATCAGAACGAGAAGAAGGGCAGAGACTCGTCTCGTCTTAACGTGAGACATGATTAACTGAAAGGTATATATGAGGTATATGGGCAACAGTATGTGGACAACTGATCACCACACCTATTTTAACCTAGGACATTGCTATGTCCCCTTCCACAGCAGCTATATCAGCCTCCACCCTTCTGGAATTACTTTTTACTAGATTTTGGTGTCTTTGGGAATTCATACCCATTCAGTCAAACGAGCATTGGTGAGGTCAGGAACTGATGTTGACTGAGAAGGCTTGGCTCAAAATCAACCCCCCAGTCCATCGCAAGAGTGTTCAGTGGTCAGGTCAGGCTACTGGATTCCCTGAACACCAAACTCACCAAACCATGTCTTTAAGGACCTTACTCAGTGCTTACTTAGGACACTTGTCCCAGATACTTGAGTCCGTACCCAGCACTGATTCTGGATTTATTTGGACTTTATTTGGCTGGTTTACCCAAGAAGTCCATCCGAACTGTGGGTCAGTTGAAAGCCTTGAATGCCGTCTTTACTCCTTTTATAGCTACGTGCCATTCCATCTCCTCCACTGTCCACAACACAAGCCTTTCCCAACAGCATTAAAGCTGGAAAGGGAAATAAATCGAACCAGTCACAAAATCAATCAACGATCCACCCCAGTGGACCGCACCAGGAATGTGAGGAACGTGAACCCCAGACTACCAATTTGAGAAGGACAGGGATCAGTGCTCTGGACCACGCCAAACATACCAGACTCATGGAGTCAGTGGATCAGGGTCTGGAAAAAATCTTTAGTGTGCAAACATCTCTAGTGCAAAGGGTCTGACTGGAACAGGAAAGGGGGTCTTCACCAAACTGCTGCCATAAAGTTACCATTACCAGTGTCTTTTTCACCACCCCAGCTGATGCTTGGCATTTGACATGGTGATCTTGGCTTGCTACTGCTCGGTCATGTAGACCTATTGATGAAGTTCCTGAGGGACAGTTCTTCAGCACTCCACAACCCCACTGTGTGAGTGCATGGTCCTGAGCCTGAGTAATTAGGAGGGACGTCCACATAACGTTTGCACTGTAGTGTATGCGGGTACGATGAGTAAACCCACCTTCCTGCTTGAGCATCTCCTTGACAAGGTAATGGGCCTCCTCGGCGACGCGCTCCTCCACTGATTTCTTCCCCAGACCAAAGTCCCTCAGCGTGTGCAGGGCAAAGCGGCGCTGCTGTCTCCAAGAATGACCGTACGTGGCCATCACAATACCTGAGAGAGGCAGACAGAGGTGGAGAAAGCAAGAGGGATGAAGAGACAGCAGGTGGAGGGATTGTTGGGTGTCTACAGATGCCGGTTGATGGAATGGCAAAAGCAGTAAGAGTACCGCAGTGTTACTGACCATACCCGTTGGTGATCCAATGGAGTAATGGAACATAGGGCCTCCCAGAAAACACGGCTCCGTTCTGAACAAAAGCTTCCTTCATAATCTGGAGGTTGTTCAGCACAACCATCGGCTCCCTGCCCAGGTATATAGAGGACATCTCACCATAGGTCTCCATCTGTAGGGGACACAATATGTTTACTGTACCTGCAGCTTTCGGGTACAGAAGAGTAGGTGTTTCTGAGTCGGGGGTCTGAAGACCAGCCCAGTATCAAGGCGGTTTATTAACCAGCTTACAACACAGATCTTATTAACACCACTAGAGACTCAAACATCAGCACTCAAGCATCAATGCTTACACACCCTACTCAGATTATCATTTCTGGGGCCTTAGACTTTAGCACAGTACTCTACGCTCTGCTCTACAGATTACACCAGATAAGGGATCGCATACGGATGGGCGAGGACCTTCCCCTTCCTCTGTAATCAGCTGGTTGGACTTTTAGAGAAAAACAAACTAACGGGCTCCAGCTACGTTCTCAGCTCCCTCAACACTAGCAGCCAATTGCAGGAGGTTACATAACCCACAGAGAGGCATCTGGCAGCATTCCAGCAGAACACGTGACAACGAATGCAAACTCCACCACATGTGCAAACATGTCTAGGTACATGTCTAAGTCCAGCACAGCCGCCACTATGGAGTTCTAGATAGTCTGTGGAATCCCATTCCTGACATGTGGAGCAAGTAGTTTCCTCGTTCTCTGTTTCAGGCAGCGGTATTTCTGTCTGAGTATCTCAAAATATTATTGTTTTCAAAATATCAAATATCATACTCATTTACACCTTACAGTTTATTAAGGTAAAAAGTCACGTGATACTGACCGATCTGACCAGGCCCATCGGATTCTTCATGAGCAGATGCACATTGCCAACGAAGGGCAGTGGTGTGGGTCCGGGAGGGTAGCGGCTCCTGGAGGAGTTCAGCCTGAAGATCTCCAGCAGGAGCAGCGTAAGCAGAGCCCCCAGCAGGGCCAGGCCCACCGACGTCCAGTCCAGATACCTCAGCACAGACTCCATTCTGAGAGAGGTGGAGGAGAGCTCAGAGCGGCTTTGGACGTGTCATGGCTTTATACAGTAACACCAGGAGGTGGGAGGAGAGAGAGGGAGGACAACACACTCGTCTTTCAGCACATGGGGGCCTTTTTCGTCATAATGGGCGTCTCCAGGAATCAGGTTCCCACCTACTGGAGGCTCAAAGGTCATAATGGCTTTAGTAGAGCACAGCTAGGAGCAGCAGACGAAGAAGAGCTCAGATACACCGTCTACACCTGTAAACATGTGTGTGTGTATATATATATATATATCCCCAAATTAGCCCCAAATTAAAAGTTGCTGGTAAGATAGCATACTTATTTCTGATCATGCTCCAGTTTCTTTTACATATGCGCCACACAACTTCTGTAGAGGCTCTCCAAGATGACATTTTCAAACAACATGGCTAAAGGACCCTGATTTTCTGAAATGTATAGGAGCGCAGATAGACATGTTCTTTGAACTGAACACAAATTAAGTGGCAGCAGCAGTGAGATGGGAGGCCTTTAATTTTGCCCTAAGGGGGCAAATTAAAAGTTATACAAGTCATAAAAATAAAGATGATAAGATAAAGTTTAAAATACTAGAAGATAAAATTAAATAAATGGAAGAGCAAATTTATTAAAGTAATGATCATTCTGGACTTATTCCCCAATTGCGTACTTTACAATCCCAATATAATGAATTGGCATCTAATCAGGCAATAAAGAGCTTGATGCACCTACAGCAGAGTTATTATGAACAGGGAGAGAGAGCTGGGAAACTTTTGGCCTGGCGCATTAAGCAGCTGCAGTCAGAGAGAGCTATAAATGCAATTGAAGGTGAGGATGGACATATAACAGTTGACCCAGAAGAAATAAATAACTCATTCAGAACCTATTACTAGACCGTATATATATATATATATATATACATATATATATGTATATATATATATATATATATATATATATATATATATATATATATATATATATATACATATATATATATATATATATATAATTTCTTAATTCTATACCATTTTCTTAATTAGAAGAAGAGTATTCTGTATCTTTAGATCGTGAATTGGAATCTGAAGAGATCGCCGAGGCAATTAGCTGCATGAAAGGAGGTAAAACACCTGGACCCGACGGCATACCGATAGAAATATATAAATTATTCATGAATAAATTAATTCCACCCCTCATGGATATGTATCTTGAGTCTGGCACTCTCCCCCCGACTTTAAATTGTGCATTAATTACACTGCTGGTCAAACCTGGAAACAGACAGGAAGTCATATAGGCCAATTTTACTTCTATCAATGATACAAAAATTTTGTGCAAAGTACTAGCAGAAAGATTGGAATCCCTTTTGCCAAACATTATACACAAAGACCAAAATGGTTTTGTACAAGAGTAACAAGCCTTTCATAATATTCGCCGAGTACTAAATATTGTGCATGTAAGTACGGAAATAGATGAGTGGACATCTTATCAGCTGCTGGCTAAAGTTTAGCAGTCTATTTAATTAGCTAAATGCCATACTGTTATCTAATTAACATATTATGTCGTTTTTTTTTGGCGAACTGAGAAATGAGTGCTGGTTTAGTAAGATGTTCATACTTATCCGTTACCTCTTGTGTTTAAAAGAGGAATTCTGGTTAATTGGTTTAGTTCTATGTTTTAAAGTGTGTTTAAACAATTCTAGGTAAGCGACGGGGATAGGCTAGGGCAATCACAAGCATTATGCTGTTCCTCACGGGACTTAAACGTGTGGACCAGCTTTGCACCATAATTGGGTCGAAAAAGTAAGGGAAGGGAATCCTACACAGTTTTGGTAAGAGTAGGAAACTTTGGTTATAGAAACGTTTTTGTTTGTGTTTGCATGTTCGTTTTTGAGTGTGTAACTGGTTTAATTTACAGCAGTCAGAAAGGGTACTCAAAGCATCAGGAATTTACACTCCACCACAATGGGTTTACAAGCTGAGATTCAGTTCACATCATGGAATGTAAGAGGCTTAAATAGTTTTATTAAACTGAAACAAGTCATGAGCAGGCTAAACATATATGGCACAAATGATGATAACCCAAAATTCTAAAGAAATCTGTTTCTCTCATTAGCCTCATTGCCAGGATATTTTGTTATAGGAGGGGACTTCAGTTGTACCATGTTCCCAGGAATAGACAGATCGACAGGCTTGGATATTTCTAATATAATATATAGTAACCCTAAAGCTAGAAAGTTCTCATGTTTTTCAGCTACACATCAGACATTCTCCCGCATTGACTATTTCTTAGTTTCAGCTCATCTCCAGCCCCAAATTAAAAGTTGCTGGTATGATAGCATACTTATTTCTGATCATGCTCCAGTTTCTTTTACATATGCGCCACACAACTTCTGTAGAGGCTCTCCAGGAGGGCATTTTCAAACAACTTGGCTAAAGGACCCTGGTGTTCTGAAATTTGTAGGAGTGCAGATAGACATATTCTTTGAACTGAACACAAATGAAACGACAGCAGCAGTGAGATGGAAGACTTTTAAAGCCTTCCTAAGGGGGCAAATTATAAGTTATACAAGTCATAAAAATAAAGATGATAAAATAAAGTTTGAAAAACTAGAAGATAAAATTAAATAAATAAATTTATTAAAGCAAGGATCATTCTGGACTTATTCCCCAGTTGCGTACTTTACAATCCCAATATAATAAATTGGCATCTAATCAGGCAATAAAGAGCTTGATACACCTAAAGCAGAGTTATTATGAACAGGGAGAGAGAGCTGGGAAACTTTTGGCCTGGCGCATTAAGCAGCTGCAGTCAGAGAGAGCTATAAATGCAATTGAAGGTGAGGATGGACATATAACAGTTGACCCAGAAGAAATAAATAACTCATTCAGAACCTATTACTAGACCGTATATAGTTCAGAATATTCACATATCTCACAACAGAGGCAATCAGAATTTCTTAATTCTATACCATTCTCTTAATTAGAAGAAGAGTATTTTGTATCTTTAGATCGTGAATTGGAATCTGAAGAGATCGCCGAGGCAATTAGCTGCATGAAAGAAGGTAAAACACCTGGACCCGGTGGCATACCGATAGAAATATATAAATTATTCATGAATAAATTAATTCCACCCCTCATGGATATGTATCTTGAGTTCTACAAATCTGGCACTCTCCCCCCGACTTTAAATTGTGCATTAATTACACTGCTGGTCAAATGTTCAACAGACAGGAAGTCATATAGGCCAATTTTACTTCTATCAATGATACAAAAATTTTGTGCAAAGTACTAGCAGAAAGATTGGAATCCCTTTTGCCAAACATTATACACGAAGACCAAAATGGTTTTGTACAAGGGAGACAAGCCTTTCATAATATTCGCCGAGTACTAAATATTGTGCATGTAATATGGAAATAGATAATGAGCTGTATTGTCATTGGATGCAGAGAAGGCTTTCGACCGTATCGAATGGCAGTACATAATTAATGTTCTCCACAGAATAGGTATATGAGATGGATATATATAATGGATATGTATTCTTTATGCAAAGCCATTTGCTAGAATTCTCACTAATGGGCTGATCTCTTCTCCATTTTGGTTATATAGAGGCACACGACAAGGTTGCCCCTTGTCAGCACTTTTATTTGCTGCTGCCGTAGAGCCTCTTGCCACAGCTATTCGAACACATACTAATATTAGGGGGATAGAGGTTGGTGAAATGGAACAGTGGTGTAAAGGTAGTGGACAGTAGAACTCACAGTTTTCAGTAGTGTAAGGGAGAGAATTTCACAACACAATTGAAAAGATTTTTTGATCTGCAACGCCAATCTGATTTTTAGGGATGCACTCAGTCCAGACGCACTGGCCCCTCAAATGTCTGAACACGCCTCTGATCTGAGAAACACATCTGATTTGCACGCAGCCAGAACACAACCTTAGTCTAGTGCCGGTTAATAAATTTCTGGATCAGACTGAAAGCACATCAGCGCCTTCTGGTGGAGGAGTGTGGAAATGTAAAAAATATATTGTCCCCTTGTGTGTTTAAGGTGGTAGTGACTCCAGGCTCCTGCAGATGGCACTGTTGAAAATGGCTCCAAAGCAGATAAAAGGAGTGACTGCATGTGGGCGTGGCCTGCAGGTGTATGAAAGTGTACGGTCATACGGGTCTACCAGCAGTGGATAAAATCCCAGTCTACAGGGAATTCTCCTCGGAATTGTGCCAGGGAAGGCATTCACCAAATCTGGACCACCTGACCAATCCTTTAATGGAGGAGTGTCTAAACACTGATGTGGCTACATCCAGAAACTCATCCAGTACATGCCCAATCCAGTCCCAGTGTTATTGGAGCAGGTGGAGGTGCTACACAGTGTTAGGTAGGTTTCAGTCACAGGGGGCTCATTATTTGTCCGGTGGTCTTACATTAATCATTGTACATTCATGGTGTAAGAGCAGGATGTGACTCAGTGGATGGTCTCTCTGCTGTGGCAGATTGTATTAAAGGGGAACGGCGAGCGGACCACTCCCATCATGCCATCCATGTCTGGGCGTGGAGCTCCAGGAGACCATGAGAACTTGATCCGTTGGAGCAGAGAGGTGAAGAAGATGAAGAGCTCCGTCTTGGCTAGAGACTCTCCCAGACACACCCTCGGACCTGCAGGACAGACACACCGTTTACAGCTTGGTCAGGCATGTGTCCCACCTGGACCCTCTATGTCATCACTGTGGGACGTTAGCTCTGCGGTAGACGATGCAGACTCACCCAGAGAGAACGGCAGGAAGACGTCGTTTTTGCAGAACTGTCCCTTCTCGTCCAGGAAGTTCTCCGGGTTGAACGTGTCGGGGTGCTTCCAGTGGTCCTTGTCAGTCATGATGGCCGTTAGGTTGGAAAGGATCTGTGTTCCCTGCAATGGGAAAAGATAGGAATAACAAATAGCACCTGTAAGTCATGTGATCCTTTATACTTATCTATTCATATTCCATTCATCCATACTTCCACCATTCATCCATACCTCCACCATTCATCCATACTTCCACCATTCGTCCATACTTCCACCATTCATATTTACATTTGTCCAATCTTCCAATATTGATATTTCCATTCATCCACATGTCCACCATTCACATTCCCAGTCATCCATACTTTCATCCATTCATATTCCCATTCGTTCATTTTCCCACCTATTGATATTTCCATTCCTCCATACTGCCATTTATTAAAATTTGTATCTATTAATATTTAAATTAATCCATGAATCATGTGCTCCCCTACAGTTGAGCTAAACCCCTGAGCTGAGTTACTGATTGAAGAGGTTACATAAGGACTCACTGGTTGCTCTTTTCAGTGTTAGTAGCTGTAATAAAACCTGGAGTCGGAATACTGCTGACTGGAAAAGGTTATCTGTGGTTACACATCCATTTTACTTCCACCCGTTCAGCTTCCTGTTCATCCATACTTTCCATTTACATCGGTTTATCCTTTTGTCCATGGTTGGTTCCATGCATTCAAATGTCCATCTGTTTATCTTTTCACCAGTTTGGAACCAACTTTCATTTAACTGTTCAGCCTTCCGTTTAGTCATGCTTCCGTCCTTCCATCAAATCATAGTATCATTCATTCATACCTCAAACATTCAGCATTTCAGCTACTCAACCAGTCATTCGTCTATCCCTCCATCATTACCGCGGGCAGGTGGTATCCGTGCAGGGTTGTCGGTTGCGTGGTTGAGTGCACCACACCAAGGGGAACAATGTTAGCACAGCGCTGGATCTCATTGATGGTGGCGAAAGTGTACGGGAGCCGTGCACGGTCATCCATGCAAGGAGACCGATCAAAACCGAGAACCCGAACGATCTCCTCGTGACAGCGCTCTGGTAGAACCGGACACACAGAAACAGACTGGTTAAAGAAAATGAAACAGATTTAAAGACCCGAACAGAACACAAGACCGGTTCCTCTACCTTGTACGTCCGGGTGGTCCATCATAAAGATCAGGCTCCATCTGAGGGTGGTCGCTGTAGTGTCTGTCCCAGCTAGGAAGATGTCCGCAGTGGACATGATCATGTTGTCCTCATGGAAGGTGGAGTCTTCCTTTGACTCTTGCTGCCCATACCAGTAGAGGGGTAGAGTTAGTGAGCACTGAGCAGATACTCAATAGCATGCATGCTTACCCAGAATAACCTGGACTTTTGAAGATCGGAAGGTTGGGGACTTGATCAGAAGTGATCCCACCACAGTTTGGTAGAGTGTTTGTTTGGAGGCCATATAGGATTTTTTTTTGACTGAAAACTTTAACAAGGTGTGAGTAATTGTTAAGGATGTAGCAGAGCAGCCTATAAAAGAGCTGGTAGCCAAATGTAAACGAAGGGAAGGAGTCATGTATGTATTCCTGATAACTTCCTGCAGAGCTTAATTCCAACCTGAACCTGCCACACCTGCTCCAGCGGACGGATGTCCTCAGAAGTCCCATTGACACTAGGTAAGCATGTTGGATCCGGGTTGGGACTAAGCTCTGCTGGAGAGCTTGCTTTCTCCAGGCTCGCTGCTGCTGGGTCATGCTCACCTTGGTCATCTCCACCAGGTAGGCGTCAATGAAGTCCCGGAGGTTTTCCGGGTCCAGAGTCTCCTTGTGTTCCTCCATAACCTCCCGAATGAACCGATTTAAACAGTTGGCATTTTGCCAGACCTTCTGGTGAGGCCCTGGAAAGTGCTTGATGAAGGGGGCCAGGTTGAAGATCTGCAAGAAGTAGAAGAACATCTAAGTACCATTGAAAGTTGAGGTTCATCAAATGATCTAGCTCGTACTCCAATCACGAAGTTCCTAGTTGAGTTATTTGCAGGCGCTTTGCACACAATACTCGTCTGGGATTAAATTCAATTGTACATGGATATTTCCAAGGGTCATCAGACAACCTCCTGCTGGTGGTTACCTGTCCTACAGGTGATCCGGCAAGCCGAATGTTCTCGTTTAGATATGCCAGCAGCTTAGCGAAGCGCTCGTTGTCATACTCGAAGCGGTCCCCAAAGATAATGGAGCAGATGATGTTGGAGACTGCATTCATGATGGGGTGGATGGGGTAAAAAGCCTTGCCTTCAGAAGATTAAAGAGAGGAAACAGATCAGAACGAGAAGAATAACAGAGACTCGTCTTAATGTGAGACATGATTAACCCGAAAGACAAGATATTAGGTATATGGGCCACAACCTGTGCATGTGGGAATTCATACCCATTCAGTCAAAAGAGCATTTGTGAGCCCAGCCCAGTTCATCACAAGAGTGTTCAGTGGGGTTAAGGTCAGGTCAGGCTACTGGAGTCCCTGAACACCGAATTCACCAAACCTTGTATTTATGGACCTTACTCAGGGCTTACTTAGGACACTTGTCCCAAATACTTGTGTCCACACCCACAACGGATTCTGTACTCGTATGGGCTTGCTGGTTTTGCTTTCACATCCACTGTGGGTCAGTTGGAAGCCTTGAATGCCGTCTCTACTCCTTCCATAGCTATGGGAAATTCCATCTCCTCCACTGTCCACAACACAATCCTCAACGCAACCGTTACCCCCAGTGGACCGCACCGGGAACCAGCAGACATAAACCCTATTCATTCAGGACCTATTCCTGTTCCTGAGGGACAGTTCTTCAGCACCCCATGACCCCACTGTGTGAGTTTGCATGGTCTTGAGCCTGAGTAATTAGGAGGGGCGTCCACATACTGTGTGCACTGTAGTGTATGGGAGTACAATGAGTAAACCCACCTTCCTGCTTGAGCATCTCCTCGATCAGGTAGTGGGCCTCCTCGGCGACGCGCTCCTCCACCGATTTCTTCCCCAGACCAAAGTCCCTTAGCGTGTGCAGGGCAAAGCGGCGCTGCTGTCTCCAAGAATGACCATACGGGGCCATCACAATACCTGAGAGAGGCAGACAGAGGTGGAGAAAGAGAGGGGGATGAAGAGACAGCAGGTGGAGGGATTGTTGGGTGTCTACAGATGCCGGATGATGGAATGGTAAACGCACTAGTAAGAGTACCGCAGTGTTACTGACCATACCCGTTGGTGATCCAGTGGATTAATGGAACGTAGGGCCTCCCAGAAAACACGGCTCCGTTCTGAACAAAAGCTTCCTTCACAATCTGGAGGTTGTTCAGCACAACCATCGGTTCCCTGCCTACGTATATGGAGGACATCTCGCCATACGTCTCCATCTGTAGGGGACGCAATAGGTTTACTGGACCTGCAGCTTTTGGGTACAGAAGAGTAGGTTTTTCTGAGTCGGGGGTCTGATAGATCCCACCCTGAAGATCAGCCCAGTATCAAGGCGGTTTATTAACCAGCTTACAACACAGATCTTATTAACACCACTACAGACTGAAACACCAGCACACAAACATCAACGCTTACACACCCTACTCAGACTATCATCTCTGGGGGCTCAGACTTTAGCACAGTACTCTACGTTCTGCTCTACAGATTACACCAGATAAGGGATCTCATACGGATATTGGTGGTCCTGAACACATTAAAGAACCAACAGGCTCCAGCTACGTTCTCAGCTCCCTCTGCACTAGCAGACAATAGCAGGAGGTTACATAACCCAACGAGAGGGATCTGGCGGCGTTCCAGCAGAACACGTGACAAGAGGCACGCAGTCTCCACCACATGTGCAAACATGTCTAGGTCAAGTCCAGCACGTCTAACAGACACCACTATGGAGTTCTAGATAGTCTGTGGAAGCCCATTCCCGACATGCGGAGCAGGTTAAGTAGATTCCTCGTTCTCTGTTTCAGGCAGTGGTACTTCAGTCTGAGTATCTCAAAATTATTATTGTTATAAAATATCAACTTACCAAGTTATAATAATGTTATTACCCACCGATTTACTCTGATAGACCTCCTCTCACATCATATTCACTAACGCTGGTGGAATAATTTAATACCTTGTAAGACTGATAACCGTCTATATACTACATTTACATTTTCAGCACGTAGCTGACGTTCTTATCCAGAGCGACTTACAGGGTTAATCATATTACAGGTGGGCCAGTGTGGTGTTAGGAGTCTTCCCCAAGGACTCTTACTGGTGTAGCACAGCATTTGCTACCTAGATGAGGATTTGGACCCCCGTTTCCCACACTGGGTGGTAGCTCTCTGGTGGGTAGTGGTATATTGACTTTATTGACTATATTGAGAATAACTTGGTTTTTTTATAAATGGTTTTGTGTAAAACTGATTATGTTATAGTGACTCATTTCCTTATTATGTTGGATTAATAACTTTGCCCTGGTAATATTAATATACTGTCACAGTAACCTATAGTCATAACATATTGAACCGCTATGATAGAATATTGATCCACTGTGCAAGAATAACTTGTGTTCATTTGACTTTGTTGAAATAATGATTGTTTATTTTAATAAAATGACGTCCTTTATTGGAATAATGACTTGTTAAATTGTTTAATTTGATAATAATGATTTATTATGTTGAAACAATTATGTTTCCATATAATATAGATTTACTTTTCCAGTGTGGTATTTGTTAGAATAATGTTTTGTTTTCTGAAGCCTTGATTTACTGTGTCAAACCAACCTATATTCATAACATATTGATCTGCTATGATGGAATATTGATCTGCTATGATGGAATAATAACTGCTGGTCATGTATTATTGATTTACTTTGTAGGACTGATAATCGATGTCTATATAATATTGACCTACATGGTAGAAATAACAACTTATTTTCTTATTAAAAACTAGCTTTTCTTAGTGAATGACTTATTTCCATATAATATTGATTTGCTATGTTGAAATCATAACATGAATAATAATAATAATAATAATAATAATAATAACAATAACAATAATATATTTTTAATTGCTTAATGTATTATTATTATTATTATTATTGTTTTGTTGGTGTTGTTGTTGTTGTTAATATATTTTTCATTATTTAAAATGTTATTATTATTATTATTATTATTATTATTGTTGTTGTTCATGTTATGATTTCAACATAGCAAATCAATATTATATGGAAATAAGTCATTCATTAAGTAAAGCTCGTTTTTAATAAATATAATAATATAATAATATTGTTATTATTGTAATTAAGTAATACTGCTATAACTCCTCCCACATACCCAAGTACACCCGAGAATCACATGATACTGACCGATCTGACCAGCGCCATCGGATCCTTCATGAGCAGGGGCACATTGCCAACGAATGGCAGCGGTTTGGGTCCAGGTGGGAGACGGCTCCTGGAGGAGTTCAGCCTGAAGATCTCCAGCAGGAGCAGCGTAAGCAGAGCCCCCAGCAGGGCCAGGCCCACCGACGTCCAGTCCAGATACCTCAGCACAGACTCCATTCTGAGAGAGGTGGAGGAGAGTTTAGAGCAGACGGCTTTATACAGTAACACCAGGAAGTGGGAGGAGAGAGGGAGGACAACACACTCGTCTTTCAGCACATGGGGGCCTCTTTCGTCATAATGGGCGTCTCCAGGAATCAGGTTCCCACCTACTAGAGGCTCAAAGGTCATAATGGCTTCAGTAGAGGACAGTAAGGAGCAGCAGGTGAGGACGAGCTCAGATACACCGTCTACACCTGTAAACATGTGTGTGTATATATATATATATATATATATACACAGTGAAAGAAAAATCCGGAAACATCATACATTGTGATTTCCGGATTTATTTTTTTAGATTATGTCTCTCACAGTGGACATGCACCTAAGATGAAAATTTAAGACCCCTCCATGATTTCTAAGTGGGAGAACTTGCAAAGTCGCAGGGTGTTCAAATACTTATTTTCCTCACTGTATATATATACACAGGTGAGGATGTGGCTTCCTGAGCTGCTTCCTTTGTTTGGGCGGAGGAAGAATTTCCAGTCTGGAGTTTGAAGCCAAGTGTCGCAATCTACACCCGCAACATGCAACCCCAGCGCAATCCAGCAATACGCTGACTTGGCATAAACTGCCTAGCGAGTATGATTTGAGTGTGATAAGAGTCATTATCGGTGACACTGCCAGCTGGACTCATATAATATTACATTAATAATTAACACATATAATATACACTATATCACCAAAAATATTCACTCCCCCATCCAAATAATTGAATCCAGGTGTTCCAATCAGTTCCATGCCCACAGCTGTATAAACCAAGCCCATAGACATTAGGACTGGTGGGCTCCTCAGGAGCTCAGTGAATTTTCCAGTCGTACTGGTACCGTGATAGGATGCCAACTGTTGGCCAGTCCGTGAAAATGTAAGTGAGGTCCTTGGTAGACTGTCACAAGTGTCTGGAGCCAGCTGACTGTAGTGCATCCCATTAGCTGCGGGGAGGGTGCGTGGCTGAGGATCCATGAGCCATGCTGAACCATCGGTTTATAATTTCTAACCTGACCAACGAAAAAAGGACTGGACATGTTTCC
>JAMWET010006177.1:0-51730 GCA_024036415.1 Prochilodus magdalenae
GTTGGTGGGTGTAGTGGTGGGATTATGGTTTGTGGTTTTAGTGGAGGGTGATGGATTGTTTGGTATTTAGTGACAGGGTGAGATTGTTTTTTGGTGGGTTTGTGAGTGGGGGATTGCATTGGTTTTGGTTTTGGGGTGCGGGTGAGTGGATTTGTTGGTGGGTTTATTGGAGAATGGGCATGACGGTTGGTCATTTGTTTCAGTTAATAAATATCAGAGTTATGTTCTTTATGTTTTTGTTTAGATCTGATGTGAAACACAAATTATCAGATTTTGAATGTGGCCTAAAGAAAGTTTAGTATTATTAGTCATTTACAGTGCACACTATTTAAAACCCTGGTAATGTATTAAAAACTAGAGAGAGAGAGCGAGAGAGAGAGCGAGAGAGAGAGACGGGGTTACCTTCAGTTCCTCTTTCTGCAGATACAGTACACACAGATGGAGAAGACGACTGAGGAAGAACAGACACCCATAGGACACACACTGACCCAACAGCTTCCAGCAGACCACTTACACTCTGATACAGGAGGGGGTCGAGGGGGTCTGGATGGTGGGTAGAGGGGGTCTGGAGGGGGGGATCAGAGAGTGGAGTCTGAAATAAGAGAGAAGTTAGAACTGCAGTTTGTTCTATGGTCAGTAACTGATAACTGACTGATTATTACCAGATTACTTGGTACATTAAATGTTGTGTGCTTATAAGCAGCTCTCTATTATTATACATCAATCAGAGCGTTTACATGTTCTCTGTAAAGTTTTAATTCACCTTAATTACTGCTTAACTAACACACATTAATAAAACATGTTAGTAACTACTGATCTAGGGATAGAACATCATCACCACTGACATGTTATTACAATGTCAAATAACAGAACCCACAGATCAGAACGAATAACCTTACCAAGGAGAGACAGTCGAGTGGTTCTGGTTCCATTATGATAAACATCTCGCAGAACTTCAGCTCCAGTTCCATCTTTGACAGGCTTCCTCTCCCGTAAGGCGCAGTAGTACAGACCCAGGTCTGATTCAGAGAAGTTCGTCACCAGCAGATCATTAGTCTGGTTGACTTTATTCCACATAAGAGAGTATCGTGAAAAGGCAGCGTGTATTAAAGTCTCTCCTGATATAATGAGAGGAGGTTGACCCTCATTTAAGGACTTTTTAAACCACACTGGTGGCCAAGTCTCCCACACACAGTCACAGTACAGAACGACATCGTCTCCGGGTCTGACTCTCATCTCCACTTCTGCTCCAGAGATCCTGGAGAACAGAACACCTGCAGCACACCAACCACACTTTAGATTAGATACAGTAGAATGAGCAGAGCTCACACACCTTCACACTACACATCTAACTGTTTAGGTTCTTCATGCGGTTCTAAGATAAAGACTTCTTATATCAGCGGTTCTGAATCTGGTCCTCAGGGACCCTCAGACCATCTCCATGTGTACTCCAGCCTAACTGGACACATGAGGACAGTATTAAACTGTGGACTGAGAACCGGTTTGAGAACCGCTGTCTTAGACAAGCAACGGTGTTTAGGTTAAATCCTACAGTAACTGAAGAAAACAGCCTTAACACCAGAGTTAAGAGAACTTTAGAACCTGAACAGCTGAATGTAGAGTTGATCAGAAGAGGCTACTATAAAACAGTTTCAAAGTTCACTTACAGATCAGAGTGACGAGAACAGCCCTTGATCTCTCCATTTCAGAGACTGGCACTAGGTGGGTGCTGGGTTTGAGGGTCTTTGAAGCGGATGTCTGTGCTGAGATCTGATTGGTCCCAGGTCAGTGGAATGTTTCTGGTTTTGATGACGTCTCACTGAGCAGTTGTTATGGCAAGTCAGCAGTAAGAGACAAGCAGACTGAGCCTTCGGCCAACCTGACTGCCTGACTTCAGAGCCATGTCCAACCTGACTGTCTAACCCGACTGGCTTTGGTGCTGCACTGTAATATCAGGCTTGGGGTGTTTAGTTTTCATCCTCCCCTTTAAAACACAGCTCCTGAACTCATCATCTTAGCTATAGCTAACAGTTATCAGTCAGATCAAACTAGATAAATCAGACGCACGGAAGCTGTAAAGCTACTACATTCTGATCTCTAGTGCTCCAGAAGTAAACATCGACACCAGAGCCAGCCAAACCATGTACCATGTATCAGATCACAGGTGTCAGTAACATTACCTTTAAGCCTCACTCAGGGAAAGTGAATGTCTGACTGGTCCTAGGACAGTCAGTATCTATGAGTAGGTAAGGATGGTCAGCCCTTAGCAGATCTGGAATCAGTCAAAGCCCATCAGCTGTGGGTTTCCTGTTCTTGCCTGTCTAAACATTGATGGGTTTTCAATGATGCTACGAGAGGAGTGATGACTCAGAACAGGCATTGCTGTGTATGGTCCAGTATGGTCCAGTAGTGTTATGAGGTTTTCTTACAGGGCAGTTAGCCCAGAGTTATCTGCACCCAGTTTCCCATCATGCAGCAGAACCGTGAAAGAAGAATTTGCTCTTTTTAGCTTATGTGGTCAGATGATTTCTTGCATGACTCTAGTATTGCTTGACTGTCCACAGGCCTGAGATCAGTTATTACAGACAGTCAGTGTGCAGCGGTCTGGTAGAGTACTGAGCTGCAGGCCTTGCTGTGGGTTTCCTGTTTTTGAGTGTCTGAGGCCTGCCAGCTCTTGCACCTGTGTGGGAGGACAATCTTCACACGTTCATGTTCACCACAAGCAGTTTCCATCACAGTCTAAGGTGACCATGTATATGTGTGTGAGTGAGTGCAGCACACTGACAATTTTTTTTTTTTTGCCAAATTCACCTGTAAAGAGGGTTTCCACAAACTATCCTATAATTCAGTGTGTGTGGTACATTGGACCAGACAGAAAGTTGCCTTCACACTGCTAATGAGTCAGATGACGTCTAGCAAAATCTCTGTTTCCTCCCTTAAATAGAACTCAAAACTCCAGACACATCCGAGCTCACGCTGAAGCTGCTTGTTAACACCAGCGATCAAAAGGCAACCATCTCTACCTGCTCACCTCCTGAAGACCCAAACATGTCATCCACACCTTTGTAGATTCTGCTAGGGGCGTCTTAAAGTGTCAGTGCAACAACAAGAGAAAATATTCATGTACAAAAACTAAAATCAAATAAATAAAAACCATCACAGACCATTACAACATATAAATGATCACCTCCTTCATACGGTTTAACCTTCAATGTTTCCTATTAAAGAGCCTATTTCTGATCAGGGTATTAGTAGGGTTTGATCAGGGTATCGGTAGGGTTTGATCAGGGTATCGGTAGGGTTTGATCAGGGTATTAGTAGGGTTTGATCAGGGTATTGGTAGGGTTTGATCAGGGTATTGGTAGGGTTTGATCAGTGTATTGGTAGGGTTTGATCAGGGTATTGGTAGGGTTTGATCAGGGTATTGGTATCAGGATCCAGACTGTGAAACCACTAGAAACATACTCCTAAAGAGCTGGATCTCAGTTAAAATTACCTGTGGGATTCAAGAATGAAGTGGCTCTTAGATGGACTGGAGTTTACACTGTAAACTGGGTATTCTCTGATCAGCAAGAACTACAAACTCAATTGACTGTACTGCATGGGCTGTTGTTGTGGGTCCCTCTGCAGACTTGAATCATGTAATTGTGGAAGAAAGATCTGTGAAAATCTGATATCAGTTGTGAAACTAGAACCATATTCCCCGAAAGAGCAGAACCTCAGTAAAAATGACCTGTGAGATTCAGGAGTGAAGCTGCTCTTAGCTGTTGTTGTGTTCTCATTTTCAGGAGTGGAGTTACTCTCAGCTGGACTGAAGAGCTTACACTGTAAACTGGTGATTCTCTCATCAGCAAGAACTGCAAACTCATAACTGTACTGCATGATCTGTTGTTGTGTTCTCCTTCTGCAGAATTGCATTATGTAATCTTGAAAAAAAACCCGGTGAAAACCTAATATCAGTTTTCAAATTAGGAACATAATGCCTAAAGAACTGGACCTCAGTAAAAATGATCTGCGGGATTCAGGAGTGGAGTTGATCTTAGCTGGACTGATAAATTTACACTGTAAATTTGTGATTCATGTCCTGTTGGTGTGTTCTCCTTCTGCAGACTTGCATCATGTAATGTTTGAAAAAAGATCTGTGGTATCAGTTGTGAAACTAGAACCATATTCCCTGAAAGAGCAGCACCTCAGTAAAAATGACCTGCTGGATTCAGGAGTAAAGTTGTTCCTAACAGCACTGAAGAGCTTACCCTGTAATCTCTGACTGTACTGCATTGTCTGTTTTTGGGTTCTCCCTCTGTATACTTGCACTATGTGCCAAGCAAACCCTTACTGTTCACTTCATTTATTATCAGTATCAGATCAAAGCAGAAGACATACTGTGTTGGAAGAACTGGAAGTGAGTTTTAGTCCACTGAATCGACTCATGTTAATGACTGAACATGTTCAGCTACATCTGATCAGTTTTAATCTCAGAGTATGTGCTGAACTCAGAGCTCTCCACTCTCCTCTTCTTCTTCTTCAGTGGTTTCTGTCCTCTGCTCGGGAGGTCCAGCGCCGCATAACACACATCACCTACTCCAACCTGCAGATCATTTATAAACACGAGTACTGATTAGCCTCCTTCAGTGGATACTCAGGAACCATCTGACACCAAAGAACCCAGACTCTGTGTGTGTGTGTGTGGGTCAGTACCTCCTCTCTGGTTCTTTTCTGCTGATTGAGTGATTTCTCTCTCTCTCTCTCTCTCTGATTCTTTTCTTTCACAGCTGTAAATGAAATAGATGATCAGTGTTACTGCTGGGGGGACAGTGGACCATATCCAGACAGGAGTATCCTGTTTTAACTGATCACTGATGAAGAACTAGAGGATCGCTAACAAAAACGATACCAATGGAAGATCTACAGTCTCTTAAAGTGGAGCTACAAGAGAGGAACTTCTAATATACAGAAAGGTGGAGAGAAAGAGAGGGAGAGAGAGAGAGTACCTTTGGACCTCTTTCTGTAGATACAGTACAAACAGGTGGAGGAGACGACTGAGGAGAGGAGAACACACACTGGACCCACACTGACCAGCAGCTTCCAGCAGACACTACAGTCTGATACAGGAGGGGTGGAGGGTTTCTGGAGGGTGGAGGGGGTCTCAGGGGGATCAGCACAAGGAAGAGGGGGGTCTGAAATAAGAGAGAAAGTGCAATAATCTGTACTTTTAACATTTAAGACCTTTAGCAGATGGTCTTATCCAGAGTGGCTTACAGCTTTGCTAAGTGTTCCCATGGATAATGTTTCCCACCTAGTATAAGGTTAGAGTCAAAACTCACCATGAGCTCAGACCCTGTCCAAGGGCCAGTGCTGATAGAGAGATCAATACACAGACACATATATAAGCATAAGTGCACTATCTGGCAACCCAACCCAGCTCTCATAACTAGAGAGGAGAAAGGTTATGGTCAGTACAACTTACACAATTTACAAGTGTGTAATTCATCTTAATTACTGCTTTATAACATAGTAATAAACACCAGTTTAATTAGTATCTACTGATTTCCACACTATAACGTCCTCCACTCTGACATGTTACTACAATGTTATAAATGACATCATTAACTAACAGAACCCAGAGATCAGAATGAGTAATCTTACCGAAGAGAGACAGCCGAGTGGTTCTGGTTCCATAATGATAAACGTTGCTCTGACCTCCAGTTCCATTTTTGGCCGGCTTTCTCTCCCAGTGAGCGCAGTAGTACAGACCCAGGTCTGACTCAGAGATGTTCTTCACCAGGAGATCCTGAGTTTGGTTGACTTGATTCCACACAAAACAGTAGTGTGAAAAAGCAGCTTGTATTAAAGTATCTCCTGATAACATGAGAGGAGTCTGATCCTCATTTGAGGAGTTTCTAAACCAAACCAGTGTTCCAAACTTCCTAACACAGTCACTATAGAGAACGACATTGTCTCCGGGTCTGACTCTCATCTCCACTTCTGGAGAACAGAACACCTGCAGCACACCATCCACACTTTAGATTAGATACATATCTCACACACCTTCACACTGTACACCTAACTGTGTAGGTTCTCAATGCAGTTCTAAGAAAGTTTAGTTCTTACAGTAACTGAGGAAAACAAATGGAAGGAAGATTGAAAATAGCCTCTAGTGGAACAGTTCACTTACAGACCAGAGTGAGGAGAACAGCTCTCGATTTCTCCATCTCAGAGACTGGAGCTGGGTGGGGGACAATGGTGAGGGTCTTTGAAGCGGATGTCTGTGTCGTGGTCTGATTGGTCCACGTCAGTGGAACATTTCTATTTTTGATGATGTCTCACCGCATAGATAATCAGACCCTCAGCAATGAGAGATGTACACACTGAGCACACGCTGTCTGATTGGTCACATCATAAGAGGGTGGTCTTTAGTTATCGCCCAATTGCTGCACCACACTTCTATAGACTGCATGGGTTTGTAGGTTCTTTGTAGACCTGAGTTCTCCACTCTCCCTGTTCTAACACTTCATGTCTAATAAATTATTTGGATCAGATGGATTAAAGCTGGGAAATCACTAAGCAGTCTCCAGACCTCCAGAAGTAGATCATCATTAAACCAGGGGGTTAAATTAAACACACAGTGATTCCTGTGTTAAGCTGATTCTACAGCTTAATATGATCAGATGTAGCTCCCTGTACTGGAACTATAACTTGGTGTAGTTAAGTATTTGACCAGTTCAGTATGTCAGCGTCAGAGTTAAGGGTGGCTGGTCCTTAGTAGACCGGTCGGTTGGTCAACGTCGGTTGGTAATGGCACTCCGTGATCAGCGGTCCATGTGTTCCAGTGAAACTCCAATTAGTTTTCCAAGGCCGACTGTTGTTTCCTATCCCATGTCCCACACCTCTTCACACCTTCTACCATATGTTTAGTTTCCACTTGGGTTTATTTTCATGTATCAGGAGCTCTGCAGTAGAGGGGTCCGGTCACAATTCCCTCACCTTCTACTCTATACTACACCATAAGTTTTGTTGGTATGTAGAAGATGTTGCTATAAGCAGTAATCTGTGCCTACACACTGACATGCCAAAAGTCATGGGACAGGGACTAGTATCATTTAGCAAAGTGCAGCATATTCATGTGGTATCACTCACAGCTTGTAGTATTTGTAGGTGCAGGATCTCAGGTGTGAATGGACCTCTCCACCCCATCACATAAAGGCCTTAATTGAGCTTGTGTCTGGCAAACATGCAGGACACACCATCATCAGGATTCTCAAATGCTCCTCATAGGCAAAAGGGGGGGTCGTTATCATTGTGGGGGTGCCTAAAGTCCATAAAGGGCTGCGTGAGATGCAAATGACGTGTTCAGGCAGACCAATTGACCCAACCCTTGCCATGTAAATACACTCCACACTAGCATGAAGCCACCAGCAGCCTGCACAGTGTCTTGTTAACAACTGGGGTCCATGGCTTAATAGGTTCTATGCCACACATGAACACTACCATCAGCATGAACCCCACCTTCATGAAAGTGACAGTGTGACTTTAGGACAGTTACCCTCTACATGTCACTTCCTGTCAGACCTGAGATCAGTTATTAAAGTCTGTGTCTGATATGGTCCTGAGCTGCAGGCCTTGTTGTGGGTTTCCTGTTTGTGCATCTCTGAGTCTCTCAGGCTCATTTGTGAGTGGGTGAAATCTATCGCAACCACAAACTGAACCTCAAAAAAGTGTGTATAAACTGAGCATGAGGGTGTTTATAGAGCTGTAAGGGGGCATTGGTCAGCACACTGGCCAGCTGGTTATGATCAGAATTACTCTGTAATGGTGGAGTTTAAGATACTAAGAACTGGATCAAACAATATACATATAATATACATATATACTGGATAAACAATGATACAGTCTTTTGTTTACATTGAAATCTATTCAGATTTGAAGTGACCAATTGACCAGATTTGATGTGACCACAGAAGGTTGCATGACCGTGTGTGAGGTTCAGAAGAACAGTGAGTCAGTTTCATGTTCAACTAAACTGTAACCTTAGATTTTATAATGAAACTCTCTCTACACAGGACACAACAGGTATGTGGTCAGTCAGTAGAGACAGTCAGTAAACAGAGGTCTGATGTGTTCTGAGCTGCAGGGTCTCTGTGGGTTTCCAGTGTTTATCTCTCAGGTTTGGAGGGCGGGGGGATGTTTATCTGATAAAGTAATCAGGTGTTTATTATAGTTGTGTGAATGTGTGGATTTATGTGTTAGGTGGGGATTATTTCAGGTTTCACTGTAGGCATTGGAAAATCCATGCTCTATACAGACCAGGACATTTGATCAGCAATCTGTATCACTGTTCTATGATGAACTACATTACCCAGAACCCCCTGCAAACTAAAAAGAGCTGTACTCTATGTGTAGGTTGATTACAATAAAACTTGAGATTCACCATGACAAAGACAACACATTGTAATATAGTGCTACATGCTTAAGTATGTGATTAGCATCCCTCTCACTAGGAAGCTCCAGTTCTAAGGAGATCAGTCTATAGTACACCAGAGACTCTATATATGCCTACAGAGAACAGCAGGTCAGTGAGTGCTGACTCTCTGCTGTCACTGTCCATGGTGCTGAGGACACTGCTGACTCTTCTCATGTTCAGGCAGGTCTACTTACTCAGATCACGTTTAACAGGATTAAATGGTCTATAAGAATCTCAGCCACATATTTGAAAGAGACAATCCACCAGGTAGCATAATGGTGTTTTCTTTAGAAGACCATTAACTGACTATTAATATCTGTGAACAAATCATTGCTTTAAACATGGACAGATGTTTATAGTGACAGGTCATACAGTCATTAGTATGTATTTTTTCATATCTATAGATGTATGTGGTGTTTTCCTGATTCTCAAAACATAATATCCAAATATTACAGCTGTTTTACAGAAGCTTCCTACCTTTTTGTCCAAATTAACTTCTTGAATTTTCCATTGTGGATCATTGTGACCACATTTGAGGATGGAGATGTATATTGACTGTTAAATGATGAGCCGTGCCTTATGGCTCAACTCCCTCTACACCACTACTCTCTGCTACCACAGCTTCATTGCTGCGGCTGCCTGTCTCAGCCTTTAGCCTATCTCAATAACCCTCTTCCCATAATTAGTGAAGAAGCATTGGTGCTCTGTACATGAATATAACAAGGCACAATGTTTAACATCTAAATTTACCAAGCTTGACCTATTGTTGTGTAAACAGACATCTATCACTCTGGAACTACAGAGACTGAATGGCCCATAGTAATGGGACCAGCAGCTCATAATTCCAGAGGACCTCCCACAAAACATCTTAGGGACTGCAGTCATAAGCTTTATCCAAGCCGACAAAAGAGCTGGATCTCAGTATGAATGACCTGCGGGATTCAGGAGTGGAGTTACTCTCAGCTGGACTGAAGAGTTTACACTGTAAACCAGTAATTCTCTGGGTTAGCAAAAACTATAAACTCATTTAACGGTACTGCATGATCTGTTGTTGTCTTCTCACTCTGCAGACTTTCATTATGGTATCCCAGAAAAAAGACCTGTGAAAATCTGGGATCAGTTTTGAAACTAGAAACATACTCCCTGAAAGAGCTGGACCTCAGTAAAAATGACCTGCAGGATTCACAGGCTCCCTGCTGAGCCGATGAGTTCCCAATGTAAACCAGAGATTCTCAGGTCAGCAAGAACTCCAAATCCCAGTCAGCCAGTCCATAGGTACTATTCCTGAGGTCCATTTAATACAGTCTTTTGCTACACAAGTTCTCCTTGAGGTAGGAGTTAAAATATTTCTGTACACTGGCCTCTGCCAGTAATATCCAGCAAAACCTCACATGGGCTGCCTGACCACCAGGCCTGGCTCATGGGGTAGGCCCAGTAACCCTCTCTAAGCAAGGTACACAATATCGTTTGTCCTCTTTAAATAGGAGATTGGTTGTTCTGGGTTTTCACCCCAGTCTGTTCTGCCTGAGAGACCCTATCAGACCCCAGAGACATAACTCTGAAGATCACTAGACCACACAAGCCCCTAAGCCAGCTATCAATAATATATCACCCTACAGCTACAGATGTTTTTACCTGAAACACCTTTTCAGTGAGTCAGTACTCTAGTTGGGGGTGGTGGACCCAAATGTAGAGCAAAATGGTTTGTATTTATTTTACTCAATGTCAAAATCTGAATAAGTATATGCTTGGTACAAGGCCTGAATCGAACTGGTGACGTGGGTTACCACAGACCAAAGCACTACCACTGTGCAACTGGAACTGTGTAGCAGAGCTTGGAGCAAGCTGTCTGAAAAGTAACACACAACAAAAAGGCAGGACTCTCAAACGAAGCAGACACCAAGTTTAGTGTGCTCTAATAAAGGAGATGGAATAAAATGTAAAACTTAACATGTTCCCAGGGCTCTTTCTTTTGGCCTTGCTGGGAAGACTCTTGTTTTCCTAGGTCTCTTTTTTTCTCCCTCAGGCTTTTTCTTATCTTTCCTTTTTTCTCAGTACTTTTCCTTCCCTGTCTTTCCATCTTTTATCCTACCGTTCGCTGCTCAAAAGGTGTGACAGAGAGCAGTAGTATGGGCTGGGATTTTATGCCGTGCCACACAGGTGGGCATGATCAGTGCTGATTACTGCTGAGGATTCTGGGGTTTGGAGTCTTTTGATGTAGATCCACCAACTCTTCCCCTGCGCCACTATGCCCCCTGCTGGTGGCTAGTGGCATGGACCCACACATTACAATTTTATGAATTCTAATAGAGATTAGCTGAGCTTGGTCTCCTCTGCGGTTGCATATATGCGTGCTTTGTTGTATCAGTGATGGGCCTTGTTGTGCCAAGTCTCATCAGACCAGCATCCCTGCGGAGCATTGCACTGTTGTACCTGATGTAATTTTCACTGGGCTCTGCCTTTCTCTCTATCGGCCCTGAAATTCTTTGAGGTGCACTATTCCTCTGCTGAAAACATATGGGTGTTGATGTAGATTATGCCACGGGAATGTGGTTAAGTCACCCTGGAATGTGGGAATGTCAGGGCTGTTCACTGCTTGAACATGAGGCCCAAAGTTAAATGAAAATAATGTTTGCTGCTCTTTATCTTCCCAAGTCATCGTGTTAGGCCTAAGGTTTCTTAGATGTAGTGCAGCATCATGTACTGCCATACCCGTCAGTGTTGTTGGTGACCTTTGTACGTCCCTCGTCTCCAGCTGAGTGAACTGAATATTTGGCCATGTGAGCTTTTAAACTGATTCTAGGACAGTTACCAACTTTACACTAACAGAATCAGAATCAGAATCAGAAATACTTTATTAATCCCAGGGGGAAATTGCAGTTTTTACAGTAGCAACCATTTAGAATAAACAATAATAATTTACAACAAGAGAGAAATTTTCAATATATACACATATATAAAGTCTTATAATACAATAAAGATAAAATAAAAGTGGCTGTGGCTATAATAATGAGTACAGATATACTGTTAGCAGCAGTAAGTGTTCAGTAGTCAGAAAATTTTTGCACATTTTGAGTTGTAAATTATTGTTTTACTGTTATTACTGTACATGTGATTGTTAAACAGAGTCTACTGCTAACAGGTCTGGGGACAGTTATTAAAGGACGTGAGCTTATAGTGCTATGAGCTGCAGGCCTTGTTGTGGGTTTCCTGTTTTTGCAGGTCTGAGCTTAGATGGCTCTCGGACTCGCGCCTGCGTGGATGGGTTTGAAACCACATTTTCCATTACAGTCTAAACTGCTCATGTGTGAGTTTGTGAGTGTGTGTATGTGCAATTGCAAAGGTACCTTGTCCAGCACACTGACCTGCTGGCCATTATCAGATTCACCTTTTGATATCTATCCCTCGTGAGTTTTGGGCTGGTTTGGCTAATTCCCTCGTATAACCTGCCTATAGAGCTGCCTATATGCCTATTCCCAACATCGTCATGTGTAGATGATCTTTATACTATGCTGTCTCTGTTTGTACTTGGTCTGTCAACATCAAGCATGCACTGTGCAAGACAGCACCTTAAACAGAATTTGATGGTAGTGCTTAACGTGGCTTTGTTTTTTCTTTAACCAAGCCATATGTTTGATCATCTGCACCTTGAAAGTATTAGATCCAGTAAGATTTCAGGTGACCGGTTCTAGAAAAAAGAAATGGTAGATGGTTAAACAGCCTTTGAGGGGTCTGATCTGTTTATGAGGTGACAGTTGCTAACCACATGTTTCCATGACTGTGTGTGGTGTAGAATACAAGCAGCAACTGAGCAGCAGCTTCACAGGCCAGTTTCATTTTCTTTGTTCTTGTTCAGATCAGATCCTGGATCTGTTCCTACACTTTAACCAGGCCTGAAACTCCCATCTACACAGTACAGAGCAGATGTGAGATCAGTCAGTACAGACAGTCGGTGAACAGGGGACTGAGGCGTTCTGAGCTGCAGGGTATCATTGTGGGTTTCCTGTTTTAAGCTCTCAGGTTTGGAGGGGGAGGGGCACTGTTTATCAGATGGAGTGATCAGGTGTTTATTATAGGTCTGTGCATGTGTGTTCATTGCTGTGTGAATATGTGGAGTTAACTCTCTTTGTGGGTTTAGGAAACTCCCTGTCTGTTAGAGACCAGGACATTGTTCAGTAATCGGGATCACTGTTCTTTGAGGAACTACATTACCCAGAAACACGTTCAATCTGTTATAAGGACTGGAGCAGATGGCACTGCAATCAATGGATTGTAGATGGTGTTGTGTAGTGGGTAATACTGATACCCTCCAGATGACTCTGTGTGGGCAGGAACTACTGGCTGGGTCGGCCACTCCAATGTGGTCTACTGACTACAGCTTCAGTGCAGTGAGAGATGGTTAGTGCAGTGAGAGAGTCCTGATACCATTAAACTACATGCTCAGGCATGTGACTAGCATGCTTCTCACCAGGACATGTAGCTCCAGTTCCATGGAGATCAATCTACAGTACACCAGGGGCTCTATATATGTGTGTAGAGAACAGGAGGTCAGTAAGTGCTGGCTCTCTGCTGTAACTGCCCATGGTGCTGAAGCTCCTGCTGACTCCTCTAATGCTCAGACAGGTCTCCTTACTCTGATAGTGTCTAACCCTGTGGATGGAGAGGACTCCAAGCTTCAAATCCTTAATGTTAGAATGTATTGTTCTCAGTGTAATAACTGTTCTCCATGTAATAACTGAATATGAACTTTACACTGTAAAGTGAAACAGATCTTGTATTAGTGTTAATGTGGGACTGTGAGAGTGTAAGAGAGAGAAATGAAGAGAAAATGTCCAAATAAGTGTTGATTTTGTGTGAATAGGAATCTGAACTGGACTTCTTGATCTCATGTGTTATATATGGACACTCCGGCCTCACTAGGTAAACCCCTCTTGATCATGCAGCTAGAAGGTGGTGAGAACTACAACTGTGTTAGGTTGGGTCTTTAGTGTTGGGCTTTGTAAAGTGTCTTGTCTAGCTTTGTAACTGTAATGTTAGCTATCAGAAAAACAGCTAGCTACGTCACCTCCATCACTTCCTGTACGGCCCCCACACCTCCACAACAAAGAGTAATTTTCAACACAACTGACAACCACCTACAAAAGTGAAATAAACAGGCACTGTGTGTTTGTGTTAATCAGACTCCATAATCATTTATTATCAGTATCAGATCAAAGCAGAAGACATACTGTGTTTTATATGCAGTTCAAAAAAGTCCCACAGACGTCCTTACAGCAGATCTGTAGTATAATGACTCTTATAAAACAACAGAACCGAATATATATTCTCAAAAATAGACTTAATTACTCTAAACACAACAATAATCAGAACCCAGAATGAATCATCTACACCACATGACACCACATCAAATTACAGAATCAGTAACCAGAGAAACACAAGAACTGGTTTTAAACTCCATCCAATGAGACCATCCAAACCCAGAGAGGATAAATCTGACCATCTGAAAGAGCTGGAAGTGAGTTTTAGTCCACTGAATCGACTCATGTTAATGACTGAACATGTTCAGCTACATCTGATCAGTTTTAACCTCAGAGTATGTGCTGAACTCAGAGCTCTCCACTCTCCTCTTCTTCTTCTTCAGAGGTTTCTGTCCTCTGCTCGGGAGGTCCAGCGCCGCATAACACACATCACCTCCTCCAACCTGCAGATCATTTATAAACACGAGTACTGATTAGCCTCCTTCAGTGGATACTCAGGAACCATCTGACACCAAAGAACCCAGACTCGGGGTTTGTGTGTGTGTGTGTGTGTGTGTGTGTGTGTGTGTGTGTGTGTGTGGGTCAGTACCTCCTCTCTGGTTCTGATCTGCTGATTGGGTGATTTCTCTCTCTCTCTCTGATTCTTTTCTTTCACAGCTGTAAATGAAATAGATTATCAGTGTTACTGCTGGGGGGACAGTGGACCACCACCCAGACAATATCAAGACAAGAGGGTCCTGTGGGTAGAAACTGATGAAGAATTAGAAGTCGGCTAACTCTAACTGGAAACCAGCAGAAGATCTACAGTCTCTAACGTCACTATCAGGGTGGAGCTACGAGACAGGAAATTCTAATAGACAAAGAGGGGAGAGGGAGAGAGAGAGAGAGAGAAAGAGAGAGAGAGAGAGAGAGAGACAGAGAGAGAGAGAGAGAGAGAGAGAGAGAGAGAGAGAGAGAGAGAGAGAGAGAGAGTACCTTCAGTCTTCTTTTTGAATATGTAGAACACACAGGTGGAGGAGACAACTGAGGAGAGGAGAACACCCACTAGACACACACTGACCAGCAACTTCCAGCAGACACTACAGTCTGATACAGGAGGGGTGGAGGGGATCTCGTGGGGATCAGCACAAGGAACAGGGGGGTCTGAAATAAGAGAGGAAGCTCTAAGAGATGGTGACGAGGTTCAGATAGAACTCCAGTGAACATCTCATAACCCATCTTCATCTTTACAGCAGAAGATAGACTAACTGTTCTACACCTCATATCCTCACATTAAACACAGCTGTACAGGAACATTATGATGCTCTATTAATGCTCTTATTAAGCCTGAACAGGACAGTACTTCTTAATGGACTCACTGTTTATTACTGCTTTATTAACACTCTCCAGGCTGAATTCAGTATTTCCAGTGCACTTGTAATGCTCTTATTAAGCCTCATGAAGCCAGTAGCTGGTAACTGATTTTATTACTAGATTACTAATAAATACCTGATATATTAATGTTTTGGATGTATTATAATCAATTAAACAGTATAATTTTAACCCATTAGCTGTATAAAGCTGTATACATATCTTAATGTGTGAAGAACTACTTACTGCATCCATATTACTACATTATAAAGCAGTAACTAACAGTTCCCATAGCGATACTCTTTGAAATTCTGTTCAGTCTATTTTCCTACTCTAGACAGAGATAAGGATCAAGTGAGGCCGAGTTAAGACAAAAGGAAATATGGTTAGTTTGGATCATCTGCATCAGACTATTATAATAATAACTGAATAAAGATATTAAACTTTCAGTCTTTCTTAGATAAACTGTACATTCAGTCTGTTAGAGGAAAGTGAGGGTTAATTACTGCTGATGGTTAATCACCAACTACTATCTTAATACGGCTCAATCAGAGCTTTACAAGTGTGTAATTCACCTTAATTACTGCTTTATAACATAGTAATAAACACCAGGTTAATTAGTAACTACTGATTTCCACACTGTAACATTCTCCACACTGACATGTTATTACAATGTTATAAACGTCATCAATAACTAAAAGAACCCACAGATCAGAATGAGTAACCTTACCGAGGAGAGACAGTCGAGTGGTTCTGGTACCATTATGATAAACATCATAAACAGATGTCCTTTCCCATACAGCGCAGTAGTACAGACCCAGGTCTGATTCAGACACGTTCGTCACCAGCAGATTCCAAGAGTTGATGGAAGGATTTTTAATGAAATGGTGGCGTGAATAAGCAGGTTGTATCAAAACATCTGCTGATATAATGAGAGGAGTTTGATCTTCATCTGAGGACTTTCTAAACCACACTATAAAGGTTCTAGCCTTCAGTACACAGTCACAGTACAGAACCACATTCTCTCCGGGTCTGACTCTCATCTCCACTTCTCCTCCAGAGATCCTGGAGAACAGAACACCTGCAGCACACCAACCACACTTTAGATTAGACACAGTAGAACGAGCAGATCTCACACACCTTCACACTGTACATTCAACTGTTTAGGTTCTCACTGTGGTTCTAAGATAAAGACCTTTTAGATCAGCGGTTCTGAAACTGCTCCTCAGGGACCCTCAGACCATCTCCATGTTAACTCCAGTCTAACTGGACACATAGGGACCGTATAATGCTGTGGACTGAGAACCGGTTTGAGAACCACAGTCTCAAGAAGAACTCATCAGGGTTCTAGATCTAAACACATTCCAGAGACTCTTTAGAACCTGAACAGCTGAATGTAGAGTTGATCAGAAGAGGCTACTATAAATACACCATATCAGGTGTGCTGAAGGTAGAAGAGTGGAACAGTTCACTTACAGACCAGAGTGAGGAGAACAGCTCTCGACCTCTCCATCTCAGAGACTGGAGCTGGGTGGGGTTGATGGTGAGAGTCTTTAAAGCGGATGTCTGTGTCGTGGTCTGATTGGTCCAAGTCAGTTCTATTCTATTTTTGATGACCTCTCACCGCATAGATAATCAGACCCTCACCAATGAGAGACGTACACACTGAGCACACGCTGTCTGATTGGTCACATCATAAGAGGGCGGTCTTTAGTTATCGACCCACTGCTGCACCACACATCTGTGGACTGTTTGGGTTTGTAGGTTCTTTGTAGGCCTGGGTTCTCCATTCTCCCTGTTCTAACACTTCATGTCTGATAAATTATTTGGATCAGACAGACTTAAGGTGAGGAATCTCTAAGCAGTCTCCAGACCTCCAGGAGTACACATAATCCTCAGAGCTTGTGCTTGGTTGCACCTCATTATAAATCCTCAGCTCCTACCACATGCCCCGATCAAGCTCATAGCAAGCAAACGCATAGGCCACACCACTCATCTAAAATCTCAGAAATGCTCCTCAATGTCATTCTGGACCACATAGGCCCAGTGGGGGTCCTATCATTACGGGGTATCAGAAATCCATAAATGGCACCGGTAAATGGCATGTATAGGCAGACCAATGGACACCAATGCATGCCATTACAACACACCCTACACCAGTATGGAACCACCCCCACCAGCCTGCATAGGTCCTTGTTGACACCTGTGGTCAATGACTTCATGGGTTCTGTACCACACATGGACCCTACCATCAGCCTGCTCAACAGCTATGACTCATCGGACCACGCCAGATATTACCAGTCTGCTAAGGTCCAGTTAGGAACCGCATTAGGCCAGGTGTGGTGGTGTGTCCAGTGGGGTGGTGTTCCAGATGCACTCTGGTGCATCCTCCACTCCCATATCCCAAGGAAGCTAAGGGGTATTGTACCAAACTGCGGGATATGTGTGTGTGGGGCCTCCTGCAATGGAACGTCCCATTCGCCTGGCACAAAAGTGAAAGAGTGACTTCAGGACAGTTATCCTCTACACATTAATACGAGTCACTTCCTGTCAGATCTGAGATCAGTTGATAAAGACAGTCAGTGTCAGGTGGTCTGATATGGCCCTGAGCTGCAGGCCTTGCTGTGGGTTTCCTGTTTGTGCATGTCTGAGTCTCTCAGGCTCATTTGTAAGTGGGTGAAGGTGAATCTCATCACAACCACAAACTGAACCTCCATTTCTAAAGTGTGTATAAACTGAGCATGAGGGTGTTTATACAGCTGTAAGGGGGCATTGGTCAGCACACTGACCATCTGGTTATGATCAGAATAACCCTTTAATGACTAATTTTAAAAAGACACTAATTTATTCAGGTTTGAGGTGACCGGTTCTAGATAACTGTCTGTAAAAGAGCTGTCGGTGGTAAAAGGTCCTCCCAGTGTTCTGATCTGTGTGTAGTGTAATGAGCTGGAGGGTCATGTTGTGTGGTGTGAGCTCTGAGCTTCTGTTTGTCTCTGTGTCTCTATGATGGGACCGTTACTAACCACAGAAGGTTCCATGACCGTGTGTGGAGCAGAAGAACTTTGAGCCAGTTTCAGTTTCTTTACTGTTCCACTGAACTGTGATCTTAGATGGTGTGATGATATGACAGTGTTGGTGGACTTGAGAGCAGAGAGGCCCTCTTCTCCTCTTCTGTTTTCTCTTTGCAGACACAAACCTCAACGTACCGTACCAGTCACCCTCAATACAGGCGTGACAGTGGTGTGCTGTTAGCCACAGACTTAAATGCCGGTACCTACAGGTGCACCTGGTTCGTCCTGATTACCCCTTGGAATTCTGGGATTTTGAGTCTCCTGATTGACCAGACCCTCAATGTTGTTGCCCTCTGCTGGCAGCTGGTAGCACAGACTGGCCTCCTCAACGCCTATGTTGGTGTTGCCCTCTACTGGCAGCACAGACTGAACCCTTACTGTGCTTAACAGCCATCGCCCTCTGCTGGCAGCCGGCAGCACAGACTGAACCCTTTCAGTGCCTAGCTGACCCTGCCTGCACGTATCCAACAGCAGCAGAAGAAATGGGAGCTGAGTGTTGATGTACCAAACGGGAGACTGAAAATGACACTCACAGTCAGCATCAACACAAGCAGGGACAGACAGGCAGGTACAATGCTGGAACATCTCAGACAAACTGAGTTACAATGGCTTCAGGTGCGTGTGATCATGTGAGGGTGCAACTTGAGTGGGCAGTCTGCCGTTTCCCTGGAGGTCTACAGACTCTTTGACAGAGCCCCCAATGCACAACTCCCAAATTGAGAAGTCCTGGATTGATCAGGAACACGGGGGAACACAACCATTACAAGTGGAAAATTCAGTAAGGAGGGCTGTCCAGCAGAAGGAAACAGGAACAGGCACTCAGAAAACTGGAGCACTGGGGCCTATTTTGCATTTGGGCCCTCAAGGTTTGTATTGCCCATCAGGTGTACTGGCTGGTCATTTGGACTCTCTGGACAAGTTGAGCTAAACTACAGGATCCATTAATAAAGAAACCCCCCTGTGCTGCTCCTCTACCTCCTAATCTCTCATGTGATTGGTCTTCTTATAGCACATGGTTCTAGATCAGTCACACACTATAACTAAGAAAGGAACAAGGAACGAAAACCCAAACCTAATGTTCCTAACAGAACCGTGTGGTAAACAGGATGAAGGTGAGATGTGATCTCTATTTGCCAGCCTCTTGTTAAAATTTCCATTCCACCTTAAATAGAACAGTGTATGCTCTCGAGTGCTGGAGCATGATTAAGGTAACTGCTGGATCACTTAAGGTGGACCAGAAACGCTCAGGGTTTCCCCTCATTAAGTGAATAACCTGAATTGTCCTCATACCACTATAATCTGTATCAGGTATGTTCAACTGGTGTATGTTTAAGGTGTAGTCTCTGTGTTGCTTCATCACTGGCTCTGGTCCTGTCCTGGTTACAATTAAGAGTAGTCAAGTAGACGATTCCAGTAGACCCAGAGTCGTGGATCAGTAGTTAGTGGAGACTCTACAGTATATATGTATACAGAGAACAGCAGGTCAGTGAGGGCTCCTCTCTGCTGACCATGGTGCTGAAGATCCTGCTGTACTGCTCACACAGACCTGCTCACTCTGATAGTGGTGAACCCTTTAATCAGCCAGGAGTCACTGCTTGGTCCAGCATTCTAACCCTAACACAGAGGAACTGATGTAGCATTATCTTAATTATGAACATTAATCTGTAATAAAGCTGATCATTTATAGGATAGAGCTCTGTAATAAACCCTACAGGAGTGAAATACACAGGCACGGTGTGTTTGTGTTAATCAGTACATCAATAAAATCATTTATTATCAGTATCAGATTAAAGTTCAGAAGATCAGAGGAAGTGAGTCTGAGTCAGCTGAATCGACTCAATTACTGAATCCCTGAGTTAGTTAAGCTACACCTGATCAGTTTTAACCTCAGAGTATGTGCTGAACTCAGAGCTCTCCACTCTCCTCTTCTTCTTCTTCAGAGGTTTCTGTCCTCTGCTCGGGAGGTCCAGCGCCCCATAACACACATCACCTCCTCCAGCCCGGGTTTCAGAGAGCTTTTTCTACGAGAGTAATTAAGATCAGAATTAAAGCTTATGTGTATTAGATATAAATGAACTGGACTAATAATATCTACAGTTTGATAATTCATATATACAGTATTATATTCTGATTAATATACACAGATCGAGCCTTTCAGCAGACTACAAAATTAAATGGTGATGCTTCATAACTCGAAACGTGTGGTGGAAACCGCAGAGCGATTATGCAGCTAATGCTACTGGCTAGGTGATTGCTATTGCATCCTAAACGGTTGCGAGGTGGTTACTATGGTATCCGAGGTAGTTGTGAGGGCGCTGGTTGGCAGTGACTATAGTATCCTAGACTATAGTAGGTAGTTATTAGGGACTTTCTAGACAGTTACTACTGTATCGTATGCGGTTGCCATTGTGTTGCTAGTGTATACCAGCTGGTCGCTAAGGTGTTGCTAGGTGGTTACTATGGTATCCCAGATGTTTGCTATGGTGTTGCTGGGTATTTGCTGTGGTATTCCAGGTGGTTGCTAGTGTGTTGCTAGTTGGTTGCTTTGATGTGAGGATTGTTTACTGAGTGATCGTTTTAGGGTTAGGTTTGGGCTAGAGGTAGGTGTCAGTAAAAATGAATGGGAGTCTATGGGAGGAATGAGTGATGAATAAATGATACATAGAGGAGAGTGGGTCAGTATGGCTGTGGATTAGAGTTTGAGGATCTTTTTAGTCAGTACATGCAGTTTGGTTTCTGAAGGTTAAAGTATGTAATCTTCATATATGGACCTGTCTACAGTAAAGTCTAGACTGGTCATAACTAGCTCTTCATGTATCTAGAAGAAATGAAAGAATACCTTTTTACTTTTTATGCTGTTCTATTTATCCTCCTCCTCTTTCTGTTTCTTCTCTCCTGTCCGTGAAATAAAAGACCAAACATTCATATGTAACTCATCAGCACCAACGTCAAACCTCACCCCCCTTCACTATCCTCTTCATCACACACCCCTGCCTTAGCACACACTGTAGAGACACATATACAGACTCTCAACTCCATCCAGCCCTTCATCACTGGTCAGTTGAACACAAGACCCCTGTAGTGAACACCCTGAATACTGAACACCCTTGACCGGTGGACATGCCTCAACCCAGTTGCTGCTTCATCTGCTGCTTCATCTGATCACACACACACACACAAACCCCCAACATGCCTCTACTATGTGGGAGTCACTACTGTGGCCCACCACCCAATTATATACCAGGACCACCACTTACCAAATATTATAGGTGGAGAAGGAGCATTAAAGCATCAGCAACAGTCACATGCTTTTACATATGGAATGTACATTAAAGTAAAAACTTGTTTTGAACATGTGACATGAATGTGACTGTATATAAAATACAGAAATACATATTTAATGAATTTCTATAGAACATTTCCCTATACCTCACAGTCATTGGAAGTCAACACACAACCATGAGTTTTCTTTGGGGACCATAGTTTGCCTCACCACACCCTGCCTGAACTGATTTTAAGACCAAACTATTCCTAAAAATACTGAACTTGTCCTAGTGCTAAATGAACATGCCTGTAAATAGAACATGAACAAGCATGTTTACATTAATTTGGATCGTATGTGATGTGTAAGGTCAGTTCAATAAGAATTACATGGTTCCAGTGAAGATGGCGCTACCTACAGGAGCAGATGTTAACTGTATTCCAGACAGATATGTCTCCATAGTTTGGCCCTGCTGCAGCCACGGCTGAAACGTATCCACCATTAATGACCTCCCTGGAAGTTTATGAGCATACAGGTAATACACAGAAAGGAGCTTCACTATTAGATGGAGAAACACATGCAAATAGTAAAACAGCCACTGATAGAAACGAAGAGAGTACCTCTAGTTGTGTATCTGTAGGTACAGTACACACAGGTGGAGGAGAGGAGGACACACACTGACCAGCAGCTTCCAGCAGACACTACAGTCTGATACAGGAGGGGTGGAGGGGGTGTGGAGAAAACCAGCACATGGAACAGTGGAGTCTAAAATAATAAAATAAAACAAATTTAGCCTGTTTAAATAAAAAGCTCACTCTTTATCTGCCATTACTCTGTAACTCTGAAACATCACAAGGCCAGAGGGAGATCTTACCCAGGAGAGAGAGTCGGGTGGTTCTGGTTCCATACTAAAAAACATCTCTCCTAACACCACGTCCAGTTTTATCTTTAATGATCATCTCATATAGAGCGCAGTAGTACAGTCCCAGATCTGACTCAGAGATGTTCTTCATCTGCAGGTCATGAGTACCGCTGGAGGAGTTCCACTCAATGAAGTAGCGAGGGAGAGGCTTGTGCATCAAATCATCATACAGCCTAGCATGATGTTCCTCAGCTGTAGCTGATATGATGAGAGCAGGTTGATGCTGGTGGGAACAGTTCCTAAACCAGACTGTACTAAATGCTGGGTGGGGGATGACTGTGCTGAGATCTGATTGGTCCACGTCAGTGGAACATTTCTATTTTAGATGAGGTCTCACTGCGTAGTTGTTAAGAGAAGTCAGCAGTAAGAGACGAGCAGGCTCCGCCTTATTTAGACCCATGGCCAACTTCACTGTCTAACCTGACTGGCTTTGTTGGTGCTGTACTGTAATGTCCACTAATGTAAACACAAAGATTGTTTATTCAGACTTTGTGTGTTAAATTTACCATAAAAGTCTTTTTAGAGTTTTTATTCTCCCGTTTAAAACACAGTTCCTGAACGCATCATATTAGCTATAGCTAACCATGTTCACAATACAGACTGAGGTTGAGTTCACCATTCTCCCTGGATTAGCTCATTGATCAGATCAAACTAGATAAATCAGATGTACTGAAGCTGTAAAGCTGCTACATTCTGATCTCTAGTCCTCCAGAATTGAACATCGACACCAGAGCTCTTAAACAAACCAGCCAAACCGTGTACCTGTAATCACAGGTGTCAGTAACATTACCTTTAAGCCTTACACAGGGAAAGTGAATGTCTGACCTGAACTGGGAACCCCCACTTAGACTAAACTAGCCAACTGGGCTAACAGTGAACTTCCCCTGATTATTAGCAATCAATCAATATTTATTTATATAGCGCTTTTTACAACCAACGTTGTCTCAAAGCAGCTTCACAAAATATCTATTTGTTATAAAAAAGAAAAGAACCACAAGGTTAATGTACAGACATGTGAGGAGGGGTGGGAAAACCGGGTCCAAGCCCCCATTGAGCAAGCCAGAGGCAACAGTGGCGAGGAAAAACTCCCTTGAGTAAGGAAGAAACCTCGAGAGGGACCAGGCTCAAGGGCGGAACCCAACCTCCTCAGGTCAACCCGGATGAGACGAGAGAGACAGATATTGTAACTTGTTGAATTGAGTGTGTGTAGTCCTGAGAGTCCTGTAGAGGATTCCTCAGCGCTGGTAGCCCCTCAGTGTGATCCATCAGGAATGATCCGCTCATAGAGGAGACAGATAAGAGGGAGAAGTTTGGGTATTGGTCTATTTATGGAGAAATGTAAATGAAAGCGGTAAACAGATGTTATCAGCTAAATGCTTGTGCAAACAAGTCTGCATTAGGGCCGAGTAGCAGGACCTCAGTCTTGCTTGGATTAAGCTAAAGGAAATTCTTGGTCATCCTGTTTCTGATATTAGTAACGCAGTCTTCAAGTGTATTTAGGTTTAGAGCCTCGTTTGGTTTGGCTGATATATATAATTGTGTGTCGTCAGCGTAACAGTGAAAGCTGACGTCGAAACTACGGATTATGTTACCAAGAGGTTGCATGTAAAGGGAAAAAAGAAGTGGCCCGAGCACTGACCCTTGAGGGACACCATATCTTACTAGAGTATGACTAGAGTGCTTATTGTTAAGATTAATAAACTGATAGCGGTCAGTGAGATACGATCTGAACCAGGATGAAGCCTGTCCTTTAACGCCAAATTGATGTTCAAGTCTGTCAGGGAGGATTGTGTGATCAATGGTGTCGAATGCAGCACTGAGATCTAAAAGAACCAATATAAATACCTGACCATTATCAAGAGACATCAAGAGATCATTCACTACTCTAGTTAAAGCTGTTTCAGTACTGTGGTGGGATCTAACACAGCTGTATGTTGTTTGAATACAATCTTAACATTACACATAAGATTCTTAATCACACACACGCACACACACAGGTGAACATACACACGCACACAGGTGAACACACGCACACAGGTGAACACATGCACACACACACACACACACACACACACACACACAGGTTAACTGGTGGACACACACACACTGGTGAACACACACACACACACACACACTCTCACACACACACACACACACATACACAGGTGAACACAGACACACAGACATACACACAGACACACACACACTGGTCAACTGGTGGACACACACACTGGTGAACACACAAACACACACACACACACACACACACACACACAGGTGAACACACACACTCACACTCACACACACACACACACACACACACACACACACACACAGGTTAACACACACACGCACACAGGTGAACACATGCACACACACACACACAGGTTAACTGGTGGACACACACACACACACTGGTGAACAGACACACACACATACACAGGTGAACATAGACACACACACAGACACACACACACACACTGGTCAACTGGTGGACACACACTGGTGAACACACAAACACACACACACACTCACACACAGGTGAACACACACACTCACACTCACACACACACACACTGGTGAACACACACACACACACACACTCACAGGTGAACACACACACACACACACAGGTGAACACACACACACACACACACACACTCACACAGGTGAACACACACAGGTGAACACACACACACACAGGTGAACACACACACACACAGGTGAACACACACACACACACAGGTGAACAGACACACACACACACAGGTGAACACACACACACACACACACACACACACAGGTGAACACACACACACACACAGGTGAACACAGACACACACACAGGTGAACACACACACAGGTGAACACACACACACACACATAGGTGAACACCCCCACACACACACACACACACACACACACAGGTGAACACACACACACACACACACACACACACACACACACAGGTGAACACACACACACACAGGTGAACACACACACACACACATACACACTGGGGGCAGTGAGCACACTTGCCGAAAGCATTGGGCCGCCCTATCCACAACACCCAGGGGCCAGCACAGCACACAACATGACTTCATGTGATGGCAGTATGTACTCATTAGGACTTCAGCCTATCACACTGACGGTCATCACTGAGACTTGCATCTGTGTCTAACTGCTATCGATCCTGTGAGCTGACAGCCTTTCAAGACCCTAAAGCTTATGCCTGGGTTGGTATCAGCTGTAAGCTGTAATAATTCCAGCATAAATCAACTCACACACAGTTCCCTAGGATTCAGATGCACTTTATTAGGTTTGAAGGAGCTCACAAGCAGTAGTTTAGGCCTGAAAACAAAAGAAGACAAACTTACATTTGTCTAAAACAGACCTTGGCTGGACTAGGGCAAAACCAGGAAACAGACAGAGATCAAAACCCTGAATAATGAACAACCAGATGCCCGAAACCAGAGATTAAACTGAGGGAATGAACTAATAGACCAGGCAGGGGTGAGGCACAAGACATGCATTCACAATGACAAGGGCTCGGTTCACAATGGGAACTGTTGGCAAACTGAACAGGTGCATTCACATACAGGTTAAAGAGGAACACGTGAAAGGGAGATCAGTACTGATGGGCCAGATGTTTGGAAACACAGTCTTTGATTGGTGGCTTGCAGGCATGTGACACTGAAGTCATGGAGAGGTGAATCATGGGAATCGTGATCTGCATGATGGTGTCAGAGGGAGACAGAAAGCAGGACAAAGGAACACCAAACCTACAACACAGGAGGGGGGGAGCAAATATAGGAGGTCACAGTCATCATTACCGTGGCTAGAGTAGCTATATCTCAAAGTAGCTAGCTGGTGTGGTGTAGTGGATAACACCACTGCCAGGGAGCTGCCACCCCATGTGGGAGACTGGGGTTCTTGGTGACTATGCTGTGCTACACCAATAAGAGTCCTTGGGTAAGATTCCTAGCACTACATTGCCCTACCTGTAATATGATTAACCTTGTAAGTCGACCTGGATAAGACCGTCAGCTGATCGCAATTTTAAAATGTTTACACTTTTTTCATACTGTACTTAATGTAACACAATGAGCTCGGAGATTTCAAAAAACTCTTCTCTAGTGTTTGTAAGATCTCCAGAAATTTTCAGGGCCATTGAAAACATTTGACTCCCCGACCACAATGAGTGACATCAAACCCTGCTAGCTGAGGTACCTTAACCCCTACTGAATGTCCAGGATCCTCCTCAGAAGGTCTACACTCTCTGAGCTTTAACCTCAGAGTATGTGCACAGGTCAGAGCTTTCAACTGTCCTCTTCTTTAGCCGTCTCGGTCCACTGCTTGGAATGTACAGTGAGGCATAGCAGACATCACTACCACCATCTCCAACCTGCAGAAAAGCATCCAACCATCATCTGCAAGCTTCAGGAACCTGGTCATTAAAGTTCCACATGCTATTCAGTAAGTGTGCTGTGCATTATACCTCGCTACAGGCTCTCATTTTCATCGTCTGCCGTCGGGCAGCTGTTAGGATAGGGAAAGACATGAGAAGATACTCACTGGGAGGGCCAGTCTTGATTTCAGCTACAGAGACAACCATGATGCATTTACATGCCTAAGAAACCAAAGTTCTATGATTTAAGGAGTACCTTTAGTTCTCCTTCTGTAGATCCAGTACACACAGGTGGAGGAGACGACTGAGGAGAGGAGGACACACACAGGACACACACTGACCAGCAGCTTCCAGCAGACACTACAGTCTGATACAGGAGGGGTGGAGGGGGTCTGGTGGGGATTGGCATAAGGAACCATGGGGTCTGTAAAAGTGAGAACCCCCCTGATTAGATTAACAGAATGTAGCATTCATTAAAAACAGTGGATGAGTAATCTTACCCAGGAACGAGAGGAATGTGGTTCTGTTTCCATCATGGTAAACATCTCCAGAGCATGTAGCTCCCTTTTCAGTCTTCGTAAAGTTGTTAACATGTAGAGCGCAGTAGTACAGACCCAGGTCTGACTCAGAGACGTTCCTCACCAGCAGGTCGTAGGTGGTGTTGGAGATGTTCCACACAAAGGAGTAACGCGGAGGAGCATTACGCATCAGGTGTTCACTCATGATCAGAGGAGGCTGTTGCCCGTGTGAGCAGTTTCTCAGCCATGCTATTTTGAACCTGTGCTGCCGAGTGCAGTCACAGTAGATGGTGACATTGTCTCCTGGCTTCACTCTCATCTCCACTACGATTCCAGAGATGGTGGAGATCAAAACACCTGGAACACAAAATCAAACCCAGATTAAACAAACATGTACAGAACCAAGATGTTCTGAGGGTTCTAGAGTGTCACAAAGTCCACTATGAGATGAAACTGAACTCATGTAGAAATTTACTTACACATGAGACTGATGAGAGCGGCGCTCGATCTCTCCATCACAGAGACTGGTGCTGGGGGGCTGGTGATGGCGAGGGTCTTTGAAGCGGGTGTCTGTGCTGAGATCTGATTGGTCCACGTCAGTGGAACATTTCTATTTTCCATTACGGCCCACAGCATAGTGGTTAGTCTTGTTGTTCAGAGAGGTGACGTGCAGACTGGTCACATGATCACTTCCTGATGGGTCACTTCTTAGCACTGTGGTCTTTGATTTAGAAGTGTGATTAACCTCACTGTTCCATAGCTGCTCAGTTCTTTGTCTCTGGGTGTGAAGGCTTTGACTAACGAGTATGTAACAAGATAAAATGTACATGAGTATCATATTATATAAAAACTTGCCTTGAGCTCAGACGCTGGCCAACAAGGGCCAGTGCTGATACCTAGACTGAAGAATATACAGTTAAACACAGTATAAGTGCACTAGCTAGGGTTAGTGCACCTAACGAGGCTAAGATCCGTATCAGGGCAAAACAAAGCAGTCCAGTATATACTCAGATCAGTACTTCCTCAGGTGCTTCACAAAGAAACAAGTCTGTAGTCTGTGTTTTAGGACCACATGGGAGAGTCTACTGTTTGGACAGCCTGTGGAAGTTCACTCCATCATCTGGGCTCCAGGACAGAGAAAGGTCTGGATGCTTGTGTTGCTTTCATCTTGAGGTATGGAGGGTCAAGCCGAGCTGTACTTGAAGGTCTAGGGCTCGAGGTACAGATCATCTCTTAACCACTGCCATAAGGTAGGAAGGGGCTGGTCCATTCTTGACTTTGTAGGCAGCTTGAGGGTTTTAAATCTGACCCAAGCACTATAAACTGATTCCCGCATGGTTGGAGGTAAGTCTCAAATTAAGAACAGCCAACTGTAAGCCACCATCACCATCCACTGAGGGTTTCCTGTTTTCCAAGCATAACTCTTTGACTCTGGTGAGCTCTCCGGCTTGAGGTTCTGTGTGTGTATGTTCACCTACCTTTGTTTATCTGCTATCACAATAAACAACCACAGTTCTATTACAGTGCGCACTGAGCATGTGTGGTCATGGAGTCCATTGTTTAGCCTGAAGGCTATTCAGACATGAAGTAACTGGTTCAGGTAAAAGGGCCTTAATGGGATGTTGTTCCCTGGTTACTGGGTTTGGTGGGGTAGTCAGCTCTAGGAAGGAGCCCTGGGTGATCCAGACTGGAAGCCATGGTGCTCTAGGTTGGTGATTGCTCTGACATGCATTGTTAGCTGTGAGATATAACAGACAGGTGTTGTCTTCTTAAGCTCAGTCTGAGCAAAACCAAAGGCTTGACCTTTTAAGCAGATTGAGTATCAAAGCTAGGCCACACTCAAAGTTAAGGACTGTCAGTCATTACCTGTGAGATGAGTCAGTAAAGACGGTGTGCAGGGGCCTGTTGTGGTCTGAGCTGCAGGGCCTCAGTGTGGGTTTCCTGTTTTAGGTGCCTGAGCTGCTGCTGAGCTCTTAGAGACGCACCTCTCTCTGGTCTTATACTCAGCAACTGTCAGAGTCTCAGTATGACTGGACGAGTTAGTCAACACACTGACCTCATTATCATTATTAGACTTATAGCAGTGCCTTAGTCTATTGGTCTAAACTCAACAAACAAAGTTAGCGATGGTGAAGAAGTCCTTCATGAGTCCTGATATGTCTGATGAGCTGGAGGACATTAGTGTATTTCTTCTGTCTGTGTGAATGTGGGGCTTCATGTGTTGTGGCTTTCTCAGAAACTGAAAGGAGTGTTTGTTTGTCTCTGCTTGTTTAAGAGGGGGACGTTACTAACCACAGATGTTTCCATGACTGTGTGAGTCTGTATGTGGTGCAGATCAAGTACCATTTGAACAGCAGGGTCACATACCAGCATCATATTCTTCATTGCATTATACTTTACCCTTAGATTAAACTTGTAAATTAAATTCTGGGTCCTATTAGCTACATCTGAAAGCTGTAGCTACACCCTGCAAGTCTTGTGTGAGATCAGTCTCTGAGCTGCAAGGGCTTATTGTGGGTTTCCTGTTGTAGCCTGTCTCTTTAGCTCTCAGTGTGGGGGAGGCGACACACATCTCTGTATATCTGATTTCAAACAGACCTACCACACATTTCCATTCCTGCTTAAACGGCCAGTATATGCATAAGTTGCATAAGGGGGAGGTACTTATGAGCTCTATCAGAAACTTCCTGCTATAAGACCACCAGCTGAACCATTCTCCAGTATAGCAGATGGTGGACCCTGAAGAGAGAAGAGTCAGCACTCAGAGTATTTGTGTGAGCTCCTCCTGTAGCCCTCTAAACACTCTAGGATTGTTACTCATGAACAGCCAACACAAACCCACTTACAAAGCTCCCTCTATCTCCTCTGTGACCTGTCTCTAACTGTGTTTAGGAGGAGCTCTAAGAGTCTGTCCCTGTCCACAGTGCTGAATCTCCTGCTAGCTTTACTCTCCATACATGCTGTTATAAGGGCTGTGAGTGAAGTGATTGTCACACTGGTGGGCTGTGCAGGACCCTCTGGATATCCACTACATAAGGGATCATCAAGGTACACCAACAGCAGATCTACAGCATGAATAAGCTATTTATCTTTAACTTACAGATATTAGAGATATTAGTATTACAGCTGAAATACAGGACCATCTCTCAAAGGAGCGTCCAGCATCCTCCTCAGAAGGTCTACACTCTCTCAGTTCTAACCTCAGAGTATGTGCACAGATCAGAGCTTTCAACTGTCCTCTTCTTCAGCCGTCTCTGTCCACTGCTCAGGATGTCCAGTGGAGCATAGACGACATCACTACCACCACCAAGACCACCATCACCAAGACCACCATCTCCAACCTGCAGTTATTATAAAGACCTTCATCTCAATACACACAATAACCCACCCAGAGAATTGAGCTGCTCTGAGTGGACTGTATTTGAATGAGTGTATAATATAAAGTGTGCTGTGTGTTATTACCTCATTATGGTTCCTCATTTCCATATTCCCTCGTCGCTCTGCTGTATTATGAGCTGTTATGGTTGGGAAGGACACGACATTATGATCATGAAGCTGTTCTATGTTCATTTGCAGAGACGAATATAGTACGGTTCCACATCTGTACAAATGTTCTAGATATTTTATATTACTGCAGGAGAGAAAGTACCTTTAGTTCTCCTTCTGTAGATGCAGTACACACAGGTGGAGGAGATGACTGAGGAAAGGAGAATACACACAGGACACACAATGACCAGCAGCTTCCAGCAAACACTACAGTCGGGTACAGGAGGGGTGGAGGTCGTGTCTACGATAAGAGAGAAAATAGAACTGCATTAATTGGATCAGCAGGACTTAATTGACCATCCTAGGTGACATGGTAACTGGATCACAACGTTCTGGCTGTTTTCCGGTTTTACCTTTTGAAGGAGACCCAGATCAGAAGAACTAGTAGTTGAGAATTAACAGACTCACCCAGGAAAGAGAGGAACGTGGTTCTGTTTCCTTCATGATAAACATCTTCTCGGACTCTCTCTCCATTTCTACATCTAGTAAACTTTATCTCATGTAGAGCGCAGTAGTACAGGCCCAGGTCTGACTCAGTGTTGTTCTCCACCAGCAGGTCGACCGTATTAGCGGAGCTGTTCCAGACTAAAGAGTGATGTGGATGCATCTTAACCATGAAATTAATCAGAGGAGGTTGATGCTCATGATAGGGTTTCATCGACCATGCTATCTTAGATCCATTCCTCTCAGCACAGTTACAGTAGATGGTGGCGTTGTCTCCCGGTTTGACTCTCATCTCCACTACGATTCCAGAGATGCTGGAGATCAAAACACCTGGAACACAAAATCAAACCCAGATTAAACAAACATGTACAGAACCAAGACGTTCTGATGGTTCTAGAGTGCCACAAATTCAACTATGAGATGAAACTGAACAGATGTAGAAGTTTACTTACACATGAGAGTGATGAGAGCATCTCTCAATCTCTCCATCTCAGAGACTGGTGCTGGGGGGCTGGTGATAGAAAGGGTCTTTGAAGCGGATGTCTGTGCTGAGATCTGATTGGTCCACGTCAGTGGAACATTTCTATTTTCCGTTACGGCCCACAGCATAGCGGTAAGTCCTGTTGTTGAGAGAGCTCACCAATAAGAGACGTGCAAACTGATCACATGATCACTGCCTGACGGGTCACTTCTAAAGACTGAGGTTAATCACATGATTGGGTCAAAAACCACATTGTTCCATTTCTTTGATTCTGGGTACATAGGTTTTGGCTAACAGACAAATAAAGCCAATAAGGCTAAAGAGAGAAGCTGTGACTTCATAAGAAAGGAAGAGCACATCTTTTAATCAGACTGCACATACTATACTATACTATAACTATAAGGACCCAATAACAGTCATGGAGCCCTTGAGTTTTCCCTGTTCTAAAACAACTGGTTCACCACATGCTGGATGAGCTACCTGTTAAATCGTATGCAGTACTGCACACTGAACTTTAAGGGTTGATACAAATTTTTTTTTGAGAAATGGAAAGCAACCCAGAAACTAAAGTGTTCTTACCCAAATCTGGCCCAAGCTCCTCATTTTCCTCTGGCCTTCTATATGGATGGACACCACGTGAGCAGACTGCTCCCGGTTCTGGAATCAGTCCTGGAAACTTCCCATATAGCATACAGATGTGGGCTGCATATGGAGCAGATTAGGGCCATGCATCAGCAAGATATAGGCAGCTCTGCTGTATCTGTGCCAGAAGTGGACCAGATTTGTTCTGGGACAGATGGGCCAACCTTTGGCTCAAATGCAGGTTGCCAGTGCCGACAGTGAGCCAGCCATAGCCTCCACAACTTCACATGCTGTCTGGTAAGTTTCCAGGACTGATTCCAGGACAGTCACTGTTTAAAAGCCAGTTAGGGTCAGCCAGCTGTGAGAAGATCTAAGATCAGTTACTGAAGGCAGTCAGTGTGTAGCAGCCTGATGAAGCCTGAGCTGCAGGGCTTCACTGTGGGCTTCCTGTTTTTGCAGGAATTAACTTTGATGCTGGTGAGCTCTCAGATTTTGTTGTATAGTGGTGAGATGTGCACCTCCACCTTTATTTGTTCTTCTGATGTTTCACTGCTGTGTGTTTGTGTGTGTGTGTGTGTGTGTGTGTGTGTGTGTGTGTGTGTGTGTGTGTGTGTGTGTTGTCGCAGGCTCCAATTACAGCAGGACACTCATTCACAGGCTGCTCACTCATATATAGATTAAAAGCACAAGAAGCAGATCTGGGATCAGTGTTTCCAGTCCTGAAACTCCCGTCTACACAGTACAGAGCAAATGTGAGATCAGTCAGTACAGACAGTCAGTGAACAGGGGTCTGATGTGTTCTGAGCTGCAGGGTCTCATTCTGGGTTTCCTGTTTCAGAGTGACTGATGTTGCTGTTCTTAATCTAATAAGCAGTGTAGCTCCGCCCCCTCCCCAGGCCTGAGAGTTTAAGGGATCACACACCTTCATCAAAGCACTAAGAGTCGTGATGTATGTGGTGTAGCTATGTCTAAAGAGTTCATTACAGTACAAGCTCAGTGTGACCGGGCCGAGTTAGTGTCTGGTTATAGAAGGGTAAGATAGACGTTTAGGGGACTTGTAGTGAGATATGGACATGTAGGGGTTAAAGAGGACACTCTGTAGTAAGTGAAGAATTTCAATAGAAGAAATTACACGACACTGCTATTTACCAGGAGTAAACTTTATTAAAATCCAAATAACATTCCAATACACATTTACAGCATATCAAACACAGGCAGGTCTTACAGGTGTGTACAGAGTTCAGGTGTATGTATGTGGGACTGGTTGGTGTGTTTATTCTGATTTGAGTGGAGATATTAGAGACATGTAACAGACTTCAGTGTGGAAACAGACCTCTCCAATAACACTCCTGTCACACTGATGATCCTCAGAACCGCCCACCTGATCAGAGAGAGAAAAATCATCTACAACTGACTACATATGACTACAACTATCAGCAACTACACTTATCAGTGACCACTGCCTTCAGTAATTACACCTCTGCTCATGATGTCCAGTGAAGCATAACAGTCAACATCTCCAACCTGGAGTCATTATAAAGACATTCGTCCTTCGGAAATCTAACACCTGCAGTACATCAACAGGTGTGTTTAAATGAGTGTATAATATAAAGTGTGCTGTGTGTGTTATTACCTCATTATGGTTCCTCATTTCCATATTCCCTCGTCGCTCTGCTGCACCATCAGCTGTTATGATTGGGACGGACACGACATTATGATCAGGAAGTTCTTCAGTACAGTCAGAAACATTCCTTCATTGTTCATTTACAGAGACGACTATTTCTAAAGACATATTTAATATAAGAGAGTACCTTTAGTTCTGTTGTGGCCAATAAAGTACACACAGGTGGAGGAGACGACTGAGGAGAGGAGAACACACGCAGGACACACACTGACCAGCAGCTTCCAGCAGATACTACATTCTGCTACAGGAGAGGTGGAGGGGGTCGTATCTAACGAGGGAGATACGTTTATCAAGTAAGCAATTTCGTCATGCTAAGTGACATGGTAACTTGGACTACAACGTTCTTGCTGTTTTCTAGCTCTAACTTTCAAAGGAGACCCAGATCAGAAGACCCAGTAGGTCAGAATGAACAGACTCACCCAGGAAAGAGAGGAGCGTGGTTCTGTTTCCTTCATGATAAACATCTTGGACTGTCTCTCTGTTTTTACTTCTAGTAATCTTTATCTCATTTAGAGTGCAGTAGTACAGGCCCAGGTCTAACTCAGTGATGTTCTCCACCAGCAGATCGACTGTATTAGTGGAGCTGTTCCAGACTAAAGAGTGATGTGGATGCATCTTAGCTACAAAGTTAATCAGAGGAGGTTTATACTCATGTGAGGGTTTCATCGACCATGCTATCTTAGATCCAGTCTTCCGAGTACAGTCACAGTAGATGGTGGCGTTGTCTCCTGGTTTGACTCTCATCTCCACTATGATTCCAGAGATGCTGGAGATCAAAACACCTGAAACACAAAATCAAACCCAGATTAAACAACCATGTACAGAACCAAGATGTTCTGATGGTTCTAGAGTGTCAAAGTCCACTATGACATGAAACTGAACAGATGTAGAAGTTTACTTACACATGAGAGTGATGAGAGCGACACTCGATCTCTCCATCTCAGAGACTGGTGCTGGGGGGTTGGTGATGGCGAGGGTCTTTGAAGCGGATGTCTGTGCTGAGATCTGATTGGTCCAAGTCAGTGGAACATTTCCTTTTTCCAAATATGGCCCACAGCATAGCAGTTAGTCTTGCTGTTCCGAGAGCTCACCAATCAGAGACGTGCAAACTGATCACATGGTCACTTCCTGACAGGTCACTTCCTAGCACCGTGGTCTTTGATTTAGATGTGTGATTAACCTCACTGTTTCATTTCTTTGATCCTGGGTATGTAGGTTTTGGCTAACAGATAAATAAAAGCAGTAAGGGTAAAGAGAGAAGCTGTGACTTCATAAGAAAGTATAAGAAGCTCTTTTAATCAGACTGTAAGTGCCCAATAACAGTCCTGGGGTGACTGGGTTCTCCCTGTTCTAACACATCTGGCTCATCATGGCGTCGGATGATCTACCTGTTAGACCTTGTACAGAACTGAACACTGAACTTTGGAGGGGGATAAAAAGATATATGGAGAAACAGAAAGCAACCCAGATAGAAAACTGTTCCAGCCCACATCTGGCCCACGTTCCCCATTTTCATCTGGCCCAGTTTCTGCATGGATGGGTGGCATTAGAGCAGACGGTTCCCGGTTGCAAGGTGTGAAACACTTTGGAGCAGGTTAGGGCTACACCTTAGTCGAAAGCAGGCAGCTCTTACATACCTGTGCCAGAAGTGAACCAGGTCTGTTTTGGAACAGCTGGGCCACCTACAGCTCACATGCAGGTTGTCAGTGCGGACAGTGAACCAGCCATGCCATATCTTTGCCAGATGTGGCCCACGTCTGGATGCTATCTGGGAAGATTCCAGGATTGATTCCAGGACAGTCACTGTTTAAAAGCCAGTTAGGATCAGCCAGCTTTAAGCAGATCTGAGATCAGTTACTGAAGTTAGTCAGGGTGTACAGGCCTGATGAGGCCTGAGCTGCAGGGCCTCACTGTGGGTTTCCTGTTTCTGCAGGTATGAGCTTTGATGCTGGTGAGCTCTCAGACTTGAAGTGCACCTTTACCTTCATTTGTTTATTTGATGTTTCACAGCTCTGTGTGTGTGTGTGAGTGTGTGTGCTTGTTTGTGTGTGTTGTCTCAGGCTCCTATTACAGCAGGACACTCATTCACAGGCTGCTCACTCATATATAGATTAAAAGCATAAGAAGCAGATCTGAGATCAGTGTTTCCAGTCCTGAAACTCCCGTCTACACAGTACAGAGCAGATGTAAGATCAGTCAGTACAGACAGTCAGTGAACAGGGGTCTGATGTGTTCTGAGCTGGAGGGTCTCATTCTGGGTTCCCTGTTTCAGAGTGACTGATGTTGCTGTTCTTAATCTAATAAGCAGTGTAGCTCCGCCCCCTCCCCAGCCCTGAGAGTTTAAAGGATCGCACACCTTCATCAAAGCCCTAATAGTCGTGATGTATGTGGTGTAGCTACGTCTATAAAGTTCATTACAGTACAAGCTCAGTGTGACCGGGCCGAGTTAGTCTCTGGTTATAGAAGGGTAGGATACACGTTTAGGGGACTTGTAGTGAGTTATGGACATGTAGGGGTTAAAGAGGACACTCTGTAGTAAGTGAAGAATTTCAATAGAAGAAATTACACGACACTGCTATTTACCAGGAGTAAACTTTATTAAAATCCAAATAACATTCCAATACACATTTACAGCATATCAAACACAGGCAGGTCTTACAGGTGTGTGTATGTGGGACTGGGTGGAGTGTTTATTCTGATTTGAGTGGAGATATTAGAGACATGTAACAGACTTCAGTGTGGAAACAGACCTCTCCATTAACACTCCTGTCATACTGATGATCCTCAGAACAGCCCACCTGGTCAGAGAGAGAGAAATCATCCACAACTGACTACATATGACTACAACTATCAGCAACTACACTTATCAGTGACCACTGCCTTCAGTAACTACACCTCTGCTCATGATGTCCAGTGAACCATAGCAATCAACATCTCCAACCTGGAGTCATTATGAAGACATTCGTCTTTCGGAAATCTCACACCTGCAGTACATCAACAGGTGTGTTTAAATGAGTGTATAATATAAAGTGTGCTGTGTGTGTTATTACCTCATTATGGTTCCTCATTTCCATATTCCCTCGTCGCTCTGCTGAACCATCAGCTGTTATGGTTGGGAAGGACACGACATTACGATCAGGAAGTTCTTCAGTACAGTTAGAAACATTCCTTCATTGTTCATTTACAGAGACGACAATTTCTAAAGACATATTTAATATAAGAGAGTACCTTTAGTTCTGTTGTGGCCAATAAAGTACACACAGGTGGAGGAGACGACTGAGGAGAGGAGAACACACACAGGACCAACACTGACTAGCAGCTTCCAGCAGTCACTACAGTCTGATAAAGGAGGGGTGGAGGTCGTGTCTGTAATGACTAAGAGAAAAGAATTGCATTAATCGGGTAGAGAGAACCTTCTTTACCAACCTTGGGGACATTTTAACCTGGAACACAGTGTTCTTACTGTTTTCTAGCTTTAACTTTTAAAGGAGACCCAGATCAGAAGAACTAGTAGGTCAGAATGAACAGACTCACCCAGGAAAGAGAGGAACGTGGTTCTGTTTCCTTCGTGATAAACATCTCGGACTGTCTCTCCATTTCTACTTCTAGTAATCTTTATCTCATTTAGAGCGCAGTAGTACAGGCCCAGGTCTGACTCAGTGATGTTCTCCACCAGCAGATCGACTGTATTAGTGGAGCTGTTCCAGACTAAAGAGTGATGTGGATACATCTTAGCTACAAAGTTAATCAGAGGAGGTTTATACTCATGAGATGGTTTCATCGACCATGCTATCTTAGATCCAGTCTTCCGAGTACAGTCACAGTAGATGGTGGCGTTGTCTCCTGGTTTGACTCTCATCTCCACTATGATTCCAGAGATGCTGGAGATCAAAACACCTGAAACACAAAATCAAACCCAGATTAAACAAACATGTACGGTACCAAGATGGTCTGATGGTTCTAGAGTGTCACAAAGTCCACTATGAGATGAAACTGAACAGATGTAGAAGGTTACTTACACATGAGAGTGATGAGAGCGTCTCTCGATCTCTCCATCTCAGAGACTGGTGCTGGGGGCCTGGTGATGGCGAGGGTCTTTGAAGCGGATGTCTGTGCTGAGATCTGATTGGTCCAAGTCAGTGAAACATTTCCATTTCCAAATATGGCCCACAGCATAGCAGTTAGTCTTGCTGTTCCGAGAGCTCACCAATCAGAGACGTGCAAACTGATCACATGGTCACTTCCTGACAGGTCACTTCCTAGCACCGTGGTCTTTGATTTAGACGTGTGATTAACCTCACTGTTCCATTTCTTTTATCCTGGGTATGTAGGTTTTGGCTAACAGATAAATAAAAGCAGTAAGGGTAAAGAGAGAAGCTGTGACTTCATAAGAAAGTATGAGAAGCTCTTTCAACCAGACTGTAAGTGCCCCATAACAGTCCTGGGGTGACTGGGTTCTCCCTGTTCTTACACATCTGGCTCATCATGCCGTCGGATAATCTACCTGTTAGACCTTATACAGTACTGAACACTGAACTTTGGAGGTGGATAAAAATATTTTTGGAGAAACAGAAAGCAGCCCAGATAGAAAACTGTTCCAGCCCACATCTGGCCCACGTTCCCCGTTTTCATCCGGCCCAGTTTCTGCATGGATGGGCGGCATTAGAGCAGACGGTTCCCGGTTGCAAGGTGTGGAACACTTATGGAGCAGGTTAGGGCTACACCTTAGTCGAAAGTAGGCAGCTCTTACGTACCTGTGCCAGAAGTGAACCAGGTCTGTTTTGGAACAGCTGGGTCACCTACAGCTCACATGCAGGTTGTCAGTGCCAACAGTGAACTAGCCATGCCATATCTTTGCCAGATGTGGCCCACGTCTGGATGCTATCTGGGAAGATCCCAGGACTGATTCCAGGACAGTCACTGTTTAAAAGCCAGTTAGGATCAGCCAGCTTTAAGCAGATCTGAGATCAGTTACTGAAGGCAGTCAGGGTGTGCAGGCCTGTGCAGGCCTGAGCTGCAGGGCCTCACTGTGGGTTTCCTGTTTATGCAGGTATGAACTTTGATGCTGGTGAGCTCTCAGACCTGAAGTGCACCTTCACCTTATTTGACGTTTCACAGCTCTGTGTGTGTGTGTGTGTGTGTGAGTGAGTGTGTGTGTGTTGTCTCAGGGTCCAGTTACAGCGGGACACTCATTTACAGGCTGCTTACTCATATATAGATATAAGGTCACAACGAACAGACCCCAGATCAGTGTCTCCGCCTCAACCAGGCCTGAAAGTCTCGTCTACAGAGTACAGAACTCATCTGAGATCAGTCAGTGAGCAGTGGTCCAGTGTGTTCTGAGATGCAGGGAGTCATTTTGGGTTTTCTGTTTTAGTGTGGCTGGTGAGGGGGAGGAACTACACTGCTACAGGGGTGGTCTGGTGATGTGAGGGCACGCACACATCGAGAACCAGACAGACCTCCAGTACAGAGGACTGTATGAACCTCTAACAAGTACGAGCAGCTTCCACAGTTTCCTTGTCCACCATCCAGATGATCCAGACTGATCAGTGTGCATGCAGTCTGTTTGTCTCTGCATGTTTACGAGGTGCCCACTGTTAACCACAGATGTTTCCATCACTCTGTCTGAGGTGCAGAAGGTGCTAGGTTTGTTTCACTTTCTTCCTCAGCTCACCAAAGTGTGGTCTTAGACTGGAAACATGGAGTTTAGCTCTGACCCAGGATCAGTCTCAGCAGTGTACAGAGCAGACCTGAGATCAGTCAGTGAACAGGGGTCCGAGGTGCTCTGAGCTGCAGGGTCTCATTGTGGGTTTCCTGTTTCAGACTGTCTGATGTTTGCTGCTCTAACTCTCTCAGGGTTGGAGGGGGCAGAAGGAGGAGCTGGATTGTTTCAGATAAAGTGATCACACATTTTGAATGCGTGTCCAAAAGCGTGATTGGGAAACCTCTCTAGATCTCTAGAGCCATAGTCCTCTCACACATTGCCTGGAGAGTCTGTTTAAAGGCCTGGTGCCTTACACAGTCATACTGTGGCAGCAGGCAAGAGGAACCCATACCTCAGGACTCTCTTGAGCACTGGGCAGAAATGTTAGGTTGGGTTTGACTCTGCAGTGCCCTTCAGATCTCAGAAGCACCATCTTGGGTACCACCCATTTCTGTTGATGGAGGTTAAGGGGAATTCTCCAGGATCCTTCACTCTGGTGATGGCACTGGAGGGCCTAGTGAATCTGATGTAATGCCAACCTCTGTCAGTGGCGACAGGGGACCAACAGAGAAGCTGCTGGGCAGGAAGGTGGTCTTGCTACTCTGGTTGTGATAGCGCCCTCCTAGTCAGCTACCCATACTGGTCTTCTACAAGATTCAAACATGAAGAGCCAAAGACAGAGAAGAAGAATGAGTAGGAGGGTAGGCCTGTAGGTTCACTTGTTCACAGGGCCCAGCTAAAAGTGTGAGGTCCGGGACCAGGTCCAGAAACTTTAGGTGGAAAGGTTCTGAATATTTGTTTAAGGTAACGCTGGTTAGTGTTAGGATCGGTCTATGGGATCAGATTATAGTGGCTTTTGAAATAAGCTGTAACGTAGTGGTCACTTCAGAGCAAGAACCTGCTCTCCTGGGTGGAGTTGGTCCCCGGTGCAGGGCAAGTTGCCGACTGGAGATGTGAATGGTGTGTAGAAAAAATCTTTTTAGTAATACTGGACACCATGTGTCAAGAAGGCACCAGGGAATAAGCTCAAATGGAGTTCCTGCAACATCCCGCCTAGTTAGAGCAAACTACAAGCAACATGACCAACTCCAAACCGAGCACAAGAGTCAGGGAGAGCCTTTAATTTTGTAGATGTCCACACAGGTGGTGCCAGGTGCCCTTGGATTGACCAGGAGGTCAGTCTCTGCCTCTCTCTGGTGCCAGAGCAAGGAGCGCACATGTTGATTCAGTTGCTTCAGTACAAAGAGAGCCATGTTCAGAAAAATCGAAACCGCTGTGACCTCCTAACGGAAGTGGAAGAGGAAGAGTAGGTGGCACCAGGGATTTGACCCTTGCTTATGAAGCTATAGGTTAACCAGAGCTATCTGTGTGCTGTCCATGGTGCTGAATTCCCTCCTGCTAACCTGTTTGCCAATACTGATAACATGTGAACCCTTAAATGACCAGGAGCCTCTCAGAACTCTCCATTCATACAGCTCTCACACTGATGATCCTCAGAACAGTCCACCTGATCAGAGAGAGAACTTATTAATAACTACAGCTATTAATAACTACCGTTATCAATTACACCTGTCAATAACTATATCTATCAATAACTACCGTTATCAATTACACCTGTTAATAACTACACCCATCAATAAGTACACCTATCAATAACTACATCTATCAATAACTACAGCTATTAATAACTACAGGTACCGGTAACTATACCAATCAATAAATTGTGTGTGTGTGTAATGAGGATGTTCCTACCTGGAACACACTGTGAGTGAGTGGTTCTCTTCTCTCTTTAGAACCTGAGGAGACAAACCAAACACGCCCATCAGAACCAGGTTATCCAGTTTAGAAGGACACTGTGAGGGTCCTCCTCCTACATCTGTGTGTCCTACATTTTTACATCTGTGTAAAAACTGAGATTCCCAGGGAGATGGGAAGTGGGGGGCACTCACAGGCTGCAGCATTCCCAGATCTCTCAAATCCAGATCTGCAGCAGCATTAATTCCTAGATGTCTGGAATGTTGTCAGAGCAAAGTGATCAGGATAAGTATGCATGGAATCTGTCAGTTACATGTTTGTACTACTGAATACAAACAGCCCAGCTTTTCCTGTAATGTATACTGTGTTCATCACATGACGTGTGAGTGGGGGGGGGGGGAGGGGGGAAAGAGAAAGAGAGAGAGAGAGAGAGAGAGAGAGAGAGAGAGAGAGAGTGTGAGTGACAGTGAGCAGGTTTTAACTACACGGAAGTCCAAAGAAATCGTGATGATGCAGCACATAACTCCTAAAGGTCCGAGCTGTATCATATCCGTTCCTGGATGCAGCTGTTTACCAAACCAGCAGAGCCCTGGCTCGGACACATATCCGCTGTTGTTGATCTGGGTTCTAAGGGCATCATTATTATTTTCTCCAGTTGGTGGAACCCTCAGGATAGCCCCAGATGAACAAGAGTCCATATACAGGGGAATTACTCCTCCTGTTAGTAATACTACGACCAGTTGTAGCCATGGAAACATTGGTGTAGGGTGACATGCAAGGTCAGCACATGGGATCAGAGCTACAATCCGGCCACTTGTGCCACTTCAGTCCTAAGCTTAAAGGCAGCTTTAGGTAATTTAGAGAGAGGCCATGCCTCCAATATGACCAATCTAGGCATGCTAGCATTTGATTGGCTGAAAGGGAGTGGACTATCATGACCAGGAAATACCATACACACTGGTGGACACGGAGGGAGTCAGACCTGATCAGTGAGCTACCAGTAAGATATCAGGGAGCTCAGTCCATATACTGCACTGCCTACACGCTCTGTACACTGTAGATACCAGACCACCTATGGGGTTATCAGGAGCTCCACCTCCCAGTGTGTCAGTAACAGGTAGTTCACTGGTTTACAAGAAGAACCTGCTGCTGAGGGTCACCAGCCTTCCATCGTGAACAGTCAGGTCAGCTGATGACTGTGTGCAGCTGCAGGGGTTCAGGTGAGTCCCTAACTGGGGATTACAGTGTGGAATTACAGGGAGGCGTCAACATTACAGTCAGCAGCTGTTATCTAGTGTTGACCCGAGGAGGAGGGGTTCCCCTTCTACATTCACATTTACATCTAAGGCATTTAGCAGATGCTCTTACTCAGAGCGACTTGCAACCGTGCTCAGTGTTCCACTGGATAATCTTCCAGCTAGTACAGGAGGTGTAGAGCCTACAACTTACCCTGAGCTCAGACACTGCCCGAACAGGGGGCCAGTGCTGACACCTAGAGAGATCAATACACAGACATATATAACGCAAAAGTGCAGTACCTGGCAACCCAAGCCCAGTGCTCATACCTAGAGAGATCAATACAAGTCAAGTCAAGTCAAGTCAAGTAGTTTTTATTGTCATTTCAACCATATACAGTGGTGAACAGTACACAGTGAAACGAAACAACGTTCCTCCAGGACCAAGGTGCTACATGGAACAATAAATACAATAAATACACACGACAATTTACAATACACGAAACAGCAAACAATAAGTAGAGGGAGGGGACAGTGCAGACAGCCCACTGGTAGTGGGTGCAGTAAAGTGAGGTTGTGTCTTTTTTTTTTTTTTTTTTTTTTTTTTTTTTTGGAACAATGTATTTAGCAGCAGTTATGTCCATATTTGGTATATGGTATACATGTTATACTTCAAGTGGTATGTGTGGACAGATTTAAGAGATGAGGTTATGTGTGTGTGGGTGTTCAGTCCAGTCACTGAATGTGTTTAGTTTTTCAGACCAGACTCTGGGTGTTAAGGAGTCTGATGGCTTGGGGAAAGAAGCTGTTGCACAGTCTGGATGTGAGGGCCCGGATGCTCCTGTACCTTTTTCCAGATGGTAGGAGGGTGAAGAGTGTGTGTGAGGGGTGTGTGTGGTCATCCACAATGCTGGTTGCTTTGCGGATGCAGCGTGTGGTGTAAATGACCATGATGGTGGGAAGAGAGACACCGATGATCTTCTCAGCTGTCCTCACTACCCGCTGCAGGGACTTGCGATCCGATGCGGTGCAGTTCCCAAACCAGGCAGTGATGCAGCTGCTCAGGATGCTCTCGATGGTTCCTCTGTAGAAGGTGGTGAGGATGGGAGGTGGGAGATGTGCCTTCCTCAGCCTTCGCAGGAAGTAGAGACGCTGCTGGGCTTTCTTGGTTATGGTGCTGGTGTTGAGGGACCAGGTGAGATCCTCTGCCAGGTGAACTCCAAGGAACTTGGTGCTCTTGACGATCTCCACAGTGGAGCCGTCGATGTGTAGTGGAGAGTGGTCACGCCTTGTCCTTCTGAAGTCAACAACCATCTCTTTGGTCTTGTCTACGTTCAGAGACAGGTTGTTGGTTCTACACCAGTCCGTTAACCGTTTGCAACTTCCTTCTCGGTATGCTGACTCGTCGTTCTTGCTGATGAGACCCACCACAGTCGTATCATCTGCAAACTTGATGATGTGGTTCGAGCTGTGCATTGCTGCACAGTCGTGAGTCAGCAAGGTGAACAACAGAGGGCTGAGCACACAGCCCTGGGGGGCCCCAGTGCTCAGCGTGGTGGTGCTGGAGGTGTTGCGTCCGATCCGGACTGACTGAGGTCTCCCAGTCAGGAAGTCCAGGATCCAGTTAGAGAGAGAAGTGTTCAGGCCCAGTAGGTTCAGCTTTCTGGTCAGGTGCTGGGGAATGATGGTGTTGAATGCTGAACTAAAGTCTATGAACAGCATTCGAACATAAGTGTCCCTATTGTCCAGGTGGGTGAGCGCCAGGTGAAGCGTGGTGGATATGGCGTCGTCCGTTGAGCGGTTAGGACGGTACGCAAACTGTAGAGGATCTAGAGAAGGAGGCAGCAGGGTCTTGATGTGCCTCAGGACAAGCCTCTCAAAGCACTTCATGATGATGGGTGTGAGTGCAATGGGACGGTAGTCGTTGAGGCAGGACACTGAAGACTTCTTCGGCACAGGGATGATGGTGACATATATACACAGACATATATAAAGCAAAAGTGCACTACCAGGAAGGTAGGAACTCCTCTGGCTGCAGATTTAAGTGAGTTTAAGGGAGCACTGTCTCACAGACTGGATCATCTGTTAGACCTTGCCGTGGAAAGAGAGTCGAGTGGTCCTGTTTCTGCAATAGCACACATCTTCCCAGGAACAAGCTCGAGCTCTATCTCCGAAAGATCTCTTCCTCTGTAGAGCGCAGAAGTACAAGCCGAGGTCTGACTCGCTGACGTTCCTCACCAGGAGTTCAGTGGTCTGGTGGCAGTCGTTCAACCTAATGGAGTAGCGTGGATGGGACCCGTCCAGCAACACCATGTGCTCATGTGAGGAGTTTCTAAACCAAACGGTGTCAAATCCAAACCTCCAAACACAGTCACTGTAGAGAACGACATCGTCTCCTGGTCTGACTCTCATCTCCACGTCTGCTCCAGAGACCCTGGAGAACCAAACACCTGCAACAGACCAAACACACATCAGACCAGTTACAGCCAAATATCAGTCCTCCCGAGGGCAGTCACGTGTCGATAGAGACACTGGGAGCTCATGTAACGGTTTACTTACACATGAGAGTGATGAGAGCGGCTCTCGATCTCTCCATCTCAGAGACTGGTGCTGGGTGGGGGACGATGGCGAGGGTCTTTCAAGCGGATGCCTGTGTAATGGTCTGATTGGTCCACGTCAGTGGAACATTTCTATTTTCGGTCACATCCCGTATCATAGCGGTTAGTCTTGCTGTTCAGACATGTCAACAATGTGAGAGCTGCAAAGCTGTCACACGCTTCCTGACTTCTTACAGCTGGGCTTTTGATCTAGAGATGTGAAGGGTTTGACTAATGAGCTGATCAAATGCCCAATACAGTAAACATGATGAGTATGGAAGCAATAATGGGACTGATGTTTATATATCCATGTTCATTCATTCGTTCATCACTATCTATCCTGCTCATCCTTCTGGGTAGATGACCGCATGTCTTTGGATTGTGGGTGGAATCTTATGAGGAGCCTGGTCGCCTGTCTGGGGAACTGACCAGGTCCTCTTTGACTGTGACAGTGGCTCGCTGTTAATGGCAGGACACATAAGGGACACCGTCACGAGCCATGACACCCAATTTCCTTCTGCTTAGTGCCTGGAAATAATCCGGGCTGAGACAGGGGTGTGTAATGAAGGTGCCTCCCATGTCTGGAGGGTGGACAAGGAAGACGTAGGTGGTGCTTGTGCCTGTGGGTGAAACCTCAGAGTTGTTCATTTGCGTACTCTATAAACTGACTGTAGGAAGTTTCTAATGAGAGAATTGCTTCAGTAGCTGATCTGAGATCAGTTCATTAATGCAGGCCACTGTGGGTCCCCTGGCTGAGCTTTGGTGCCAACATGTTGACCCACTAATGTGGGCATCTGATCCAACCTTTTTCCCATGCCCATGAACTAAAACTGATTTTAACTGAAGGCCTTAAACAAGAACAAACACCTCTGTGGCCTGAGCTGCAGGGCCTCACTGCGGGTTTCCTGTTTTTGCATTTCTGATCTTTGATGTCGGCTCACATCCTTTCTCTGTTTTTGTCAGAGAACACAGCAGATCATCACCAGATAAGCTGGAGGGCTGAACGCGACCTTCAGCTGGCCCTTAGTGCTCACTACACCAACCGGTAGTACCGACAACCGACTCTCCGTAGCCCACCATCACTTCTGAAGTAGAACCCAACAGTCTCTTATGAGAGGATATCAGTAGATGTCTGGTGAAGCCATCAACCACTCACAGCCACAGACCTTCCACTGTCTTTGTACAGCCACACTAACTCCACCTGTGGGTGCTACAATACACAGTTATATTTCAATTACATAACCTAAACAGATGTGTAAACGGTCGGAGTGGGTATGTAGGTATATGGATAAGTCATCATTATCTTGATAGAAGAGGACGTTGTTTACATTAATGTTGGGAGGGGGTGGTGCTGTGCCCTGTGACTGAACAGTGTGCAACACCTCCATGAGCACCAGTAACAGCTGGGACTGGATCAGGCATGGACTGGATGAGTTTCTGGATGTAGCCACATCTCTGCTCTGGAGCCATTTTCCGCACATGCACTAAGACATTCCCTGTACTGTAGCACCTCTTCCCAATCTATGGATCCTGTCACTCACACCCTACAAGGATTTATAGCCCCATCGTCCTCATGAAGTGCCATCTGCAGGAGACTGAAGGTACTACCACCTTAACCACTCAACGGGGACTATCATTAGCGAATGATTTGATCATTATGGAACCATTTTCCAGTACTCCACTCTGTTTAATAGTAACTACAGATCACTGACCAAAAGTTAAACACCTAGACAGAAGTGTTGGACTGCTGTAAAACTATTTCTCAGCAGGATAATGCTCACCCGGACTCAATAAAAGTTTCCCAGGAATGGTTCCGCCAGACTGGAACTCTTCCTTAGCCTGTCCGGTCCCCAGATTCACCACCAATCGAGCCGGGATGCCAGTTTCAGAAACCTACGAGTGTGCTGGATCTACAAGCCCAGTTGCAGCAGAATGCTTCCCTTCATGCTCAACTGAATCTCATCCTGTACCCAGGCTAGAGGCAACCCAACAGGTTCTAGAGCCTATTTTAGTCATACAGCTATCCCCAGTGAACTCCTCCTTTCACTCTACATACATCACTCTACACCACCCACATACTTCATTACATTCATACATGGAAAGAATCACCTGACTCCAACTCCATCCTGGTGTGTTATTATTATTTTCTCAGTGAGGATACATTATTAATAAAGTACCTGAACTGATAGAACTGATGAGACATTTGCATCAAATGGAATATTAAAACAGTTATATTAAAAGATCTGCCCTGTGATGGACTGGCAGCCTGTCCAGGGTTCTCTGCCTGCCACCCAATCACCACCAGGATAGACTGCAGCACTCCCAGTCATCCAGACAGATTCACTCATGACCTCCTGGATGTCCTCCTCGGTGGTTCGTTCTACATCTGGCCAGCTCTAACCTCAGAATAGGTGCTGAACTCTGAGCTCTCCACTCTCTTCTTCTTCAGCCGCTTCTCTCGTCTGGGCGGGAGGTCCAGCGAAGCATAACAAACCCCATCCTCTCAAACCTGCGGCTGGTTTAAAGACATCTGGCTTTCAGAGACCTGATCTGATCACGTTCAGTAGTTCAGACCAGAATGGAAGGTTCTCTCCAGGAGACCATTAAACCCATCTTCTTACTGGTTCCTACATGTGTGTGGGAGTGAGTGCTCCTGCTCAGGTACCTTGCTAAGTTCTGAACTCTTCAGGTTCTCTGTGTTCTCAGCCTCCGCTGCTCTGAGCTTCTTCCTCCCTGTCAGAGACACAGATCAGAAAACACACAGCTCCTAACTGACTGATAGGACCAGGTTCTGCTCAGAGGACAGAGGATTTAGTGGGGATGATTGGGTGGTGGGTTTAGTAGGGGGTGATGATTGGTTGGTGGGTTTAAAGGGGGATGATTGGGTGGTGGGTTTAGAGGGTGAACATTGATGAGTGGGTTTAGTGGGGGATGGTTGTTAGTGAGTTTAGTGGGGATGAATCATTGGTGGGTTTAGTGGAGAATGATTGGTCGCTGGGTTTAGTGAAAGCTGATTGGTTGGTGGGTTTAGTGGGTGATGATTGGTGAGGGGGTTTAGTGGGTAATGATTGGTTTCTGGGTTCAGTGTGGGGGGATGATTGGTTGGTGGGTTCAGTGGGGGGTGTGTGTTGTACCTTTAGTAGCATATCTGCAGATCCAGTACACACAGGTGGAGGAGAGGAGGACACACACAGGACACACACTGACCAGCAGATTCCAGCAGACCCTACAGTCTGATACAGGAGGGGTGCCTGAAATCAGATTTACCACGTTTAAATAACCAGCTCATAAATCACTCCATCATTTCTACAGCTTGTACAGACAGAGGAGAAGCAGGGGTTAATGATTTTAGAGTTATGAGAAAATCCAGAGAACAGTAAATGAACAGAACGAGTGATCTCACCCAGGAGAGAGAGCCGAGTGGTTCTGTTTCCATAACGATAAACATCTTTCCGAACAACAACTCCAGTTTCATCTTCAGTGACCTTCTTCTCCCGTAGAGCGCAGTAGTACAGACCCAGATCTGACTCAGAGACGTTCTTCACCTGCAGGTCATGAGTACTGCTGGAGGAGTTCCACACAAAGCTGTAGCGAGCGAGAGGCCTCTGCATCCCATCATACAGCCTAGCATGCTGATCCTGAGCTGTAGCTGATATGATGAGAGGAGGTTGATGCTGGTGGGAATAGTTCCTAAACCAGAGTAGTTTAAATCCAACCTCCCAAACACAGTCGCAGTACAGAGTGACTTCGTCTCCGGGTCTGACTCTAATCTCTAATTCCACTTCTGCTCCAGAGATCCTGGAGGAGAGAACACCTGCCGCACACCAACCACACTTTAGAAACCAAACATGGAAGAATGGGAAGATCTTGACTGTTATTTAAAATGTTTTACAAGCAAACTAGACATACACCATATACCATGCACCATACACCATATACCATACAGTCACTAAATACAAACTAATGCCTCCAAAATAGCAGCTTTACAGGAGAGGCCAAAAACCCAGCTTCATTTTAGTACAAGTCAATGGAACCGGACATCTTTCTAGGCAATTTTGGGCCACTTCTGTTGGTCCAGTGTTCATGAAATTTCCACCCAGTGTAAACAGCAGCAGATGTGTTCAAATGACCCATAAAAATAAAAATCAGCTAAACTGGAGATACATGTTTCATATGGACAGCGATGATGATATACAGTAGATTCAAACAGTACGTAAAAGTTTACTTACACATGAGAGTGAGGAGAACCGCTCCTAATCGCTCCATCTCAGAGACTGGTGCTGGGGGCTGACGATGGTGAGGCTCTTTGAAGCGGATGTGTGTTGAGGTCTGATTGGTCCACATCAGTGGGACGTTTCTATTTTTGGCTACAGCTCTCAGTAAAGCTGTGGAGGTCACCAGTAAGAGACGGGCAAGCTAATAGCATGCTTTCTCATTCGTCAGCTCCTAAAAGGGTGGGCTTTCATTCAGACCCATGGTTCCACCCCAGTGGTGCTGGGGAACAGTAATGTCAACTAACGTAAAAAAGGCTAAATGTTGAAGATGATCTAATGATAAGACGGTATTCAGAGTTTGACATTGATCCAGATTAATCAGAAGCAATGAAGCAAGGAGACTAAATCTACACCTGAGCCTTTAGGTTAGACAGATAACCTCTTCTTCAAGCGACCAGACAAACCATGCACCTCACCAGGTCCTCACCGTTTAACACAGGGAATGTTTGACTGATCCTAGGACAGTCACCATCTATAGCAAGTAAGGATAGTCAGTCTCTAGCTGATCTAGAATCGGTCCTAGGCAGTCAGATGCAGGGCCTCATTGTGGGTTTCCTGTTTTGCATGTTTGACCTTTGATGCTGAGAGTACTCAGACTTAAAAGGTTCTTCGGACCAGCTCAGAGATGCCAGTCAACAATATGTTAGTGATATGGGTCACTGGAACAGGTACAGTATGGTTAGAAATGTGAACCCAGAACTATCAGTACCCTGGTTGTGTACCTGCATCTGTTTTCCTGTGAACAGAACCGTGAACTCATTGACTCAGGGCAGAGTTCACATGTAGCTAGTGCTCAAGGGATCTGTAGCATGGCCAATAGACAGGAAGGACTCTCGAGGCAGGAGTCGGTTGATTAGATATCAAACCAGTGCTTAACGTAATTCACTGTTCTGCCTCCTAGGTCATTGTCCTCACTCCAGGCCTGTGCCTTCCTAGTCATGTGGCCTCCCTGCAGAGGGAGTAGCAAAGGTGCCATCCTCATGCTACTCACGGCTCTCAAAGTCTTCCAACCATCTCTTGTAGCTGTTGAGCTCCACCTGCTCCCTCCTCCTCCTGCTATCTCAAGTGCCAGTGCTCATGCCAGAGCTGACGCTGGTTCCCATGATCTGTCGAACCCACAAGGAACAGGCCCTCTTCTCCACTGGTTTGAGAGCTGAGCAATTACGCATCTGGATGTGGTCGGCCGTACAAGTGGGCGGAAGGCGGAGGGCGTGTAAAATTAACATGGGACTGTATCAAGGAGGAAGGAGGAAGGGCTTTTCAGAAATAGAATTCCAGCTCTCTTCTTGGTTATCGAGGTCATGTCATCTTGCAACACAGTCCCTGTACGGGTGGAACTTGTGGCAGGAGCCCTACTGCTGTGCCTGTCCATTTCAGAACAGAGTGGGCAAAATTCTTGGGTTTTGGGAAAACCGAAGCATATACGTTCTGATCTACTGGTTTCCTACGGATTAAGATTTATGGGAAGGGTCACGGCGATTCTGACCAGCTAGTTTCAGATTTTAAAGTTCTCAGTGATGATTATATTTGAAGAAATCAAAGATCTAAATAATTGCTAGCTCTACCCACACATTCTCACCCAGATCATTTGGTACCTCAACAAGATGGGTAACTAAACAGTTTGGGTTCTGAGGGAGCAGAAGTCACTGAACTCCAGGGGAGTGAAACTTATTGTTTCACCTTTTAAAGCTACAGTATATAGAATTGGGCATTCGGAGACCCTTCTGGTGGAAATGTGTAATGGCATGTAACATGCAGAGGGACATGTCATGGAGAGGCTGTTAATGGGCTGCTGCTCCCATCGGACCCTGGGCTTAATTTCTAAATGTGAATGCTGTGTGATTGGCTGGTGGCCTGTTTAGGGTCTGTCCTGCCTTCCACCCAACGGGCACTGTGGTAGGCTCCAGCACCCCCTGCAGTGGTTTATAAGAAGAGTGAGTGAACGAGTGCTTCGATACAGCTAGAGCTGTGATCAGCGGACAAAATCACTGTGAGCTGGAAGCAGAAGCAGAACAGTGGAATTGCTAGAGATAAGCCTGACTGTGTGCACTGTCCATGGTGCTAAAGCTACTGCTGGACTCCTGATAACCCAAGCTTGCTTATACTGATACCATGTAAACCTTTAAATGACCAGGAGCCGCTGCAAGCCTGCATCCCTCTTAAGCATCAGCTAAT